>NW_021025523.1:1633654-1698194 GCF_004153795.1 Camellia sinensis
ATCTATATATATGTGTGTGTTTGTGTGTTTTGAGATTTGAATTCGAATATATAGATTTTTGAAAGCTCAAAGTTTTAAAAATCTGAAAAATCTGTAAAATCTGAAGAACTGGGGTATGAAAAATTGAGATTTCTCTAAAATTTTCAGATTATAGGCCTGATTCAAGGATTATAGGCATGATTCAATGTTTTTCAAAGTAAACATCGATTGATTCAAGGATTATAGGCCTGATTCAAAGCTCAAAGCTCAAAGTTCCATCGATTTTTTAGAGTAAACATCAAATTTCATTTGATAGAACCAGAGTAAAATTTTACTCTGGTTCTATCAAATGAAATTTGATGTTTACTCTGAAAAATCGATGGAACTTTGAGTTTTGAATTAGGCCTATAATCCTTGAATCAATCGATGTTTACTTTGAAAAACATTGAATCATGCCTATAATCCTTGAATCAGGCCTATAATCTGAAAATTTTAGAGAAATCTCAATTTTTCATACTCCGGTTCTTCAGATTTTTTAGATTTTTAAAACTTTGAGCTTTCAAAAATCTATATATTCGAATTCAAATCTCAAACACACAAACACACACATATATATAGATATAAATATATTCGAATTCAAATCTCAAAACACATATATATTCGAATTCAAATCTCAAAACACACAAACACACACATATATATATATAGATATATATGTATCAGCGCGATTTGTAAGTTCTCCACAGCTCCGGCCATGGAGGAAGCTAGGATTAGAAGAGAGAGACGAGATAGAAGATGAACAGTTGAAGGAGAGTTGAAGGAGAAGAGTTGAGAAGATGCAGAGAGAGATTGTCGGAGCTTAAAATTGACATAGCTCCGGCCATGGAGGAAGCTAGGGTTAGAAGTGAGAGACGAGAGAGAAGATAAATTTTGTATCTGAATTGTGTATATGTGAGGGTATAATAGTCTAATAAAATATTTAAATAATAAATTTTGTCCTTTATGCAAGATTTTATAATTATGAGGGGGTTTAGAAAGTATAGTTTTTTTCTTAGTCCTTCTAACAATGAAAGGAAGGTAAAGGGGGTTTATAACCAAATTTCCCAAAGAATAATTATACAATAAAAAATTATTTTACAATTTATCAACCAAACAATATTCTACTACTTAAATCTATAATTCCATAACAATACCAAATAAATTAACAATTTATATTTAAAATTATAAATTATAATATGTTAAATTATAATTTATAATATTTTTTCACAAACCGGCACTAATTTCTCTTGGTTAAGAAAGTGTTTTCAAAGCATTGGCCCCGTTTAGTAGAGCTGTGGGAAAGTGATTAGCTTATACCTTAACAGCTTATAACTTATAACTGTGAATATAAGCTGATTTTTGACTTATAAATTAAGTTTCTTTTCCCTCACGCAAAGAATAAGTTGATTTTTGACTTACAAAAAGCTATAAGCTATATTATTAAACTGAACCAAATACATCAAAATAACTTAAATTAAACTAAAAACTAAAATAAATTAAAAATAATCCATACCAAACAGCACCATTTTGTTAAAAAACAACGAAAAGGATCTAAGAAGATTCCAAGAACTTGAATTAGGTTTTTGCCACCACCACCACCTCTATCTCTCTTCCTTCTCAGCTCGCCACGTGACGAAAGCAATGAGCAACAAAGCCTCAGCTCCAGGTCCAGGTCCAGGTCCAGCCAATGATATCTCGGCACATCAGATCTCGCTTGGACTCAAACGTACCGAAACCGAAAACCGTCCAGGTTCAACGAACCTGAAAGAGCCGCCCTTTCTCACCCCCCTGTGGCCATTTTCAAGCTTTCTCTTTGCATTTTCTCATCCTTTTATAAATACCCACATCACACAAACACACTTTTCACAATCAAACACCCAAAATCAAAGCAATTTCTAGAGAAAGAGCTTGAGAAATCTGTAATGGCTTTGGCTGTTTCGTCTTCCAGTTCGATTTCTTCTCGATTCAGTGCTTCCCATGAACAACCCAAAGGTAGAATTTTTAGAATTTACCCTTTTGAAATTATCACTTCTTTTGGGCTTCAAATTGGGTTTTTGCCATGTTTGGATCTAGGTAGGTTTGGTGAATGAAAAAGATCGAGAGACAAAAATGGAGTGAAAAAAAATTAAATAAAATTTTATTTTCTGGGCTTGAATACATGAATAGTTTGATTTCATAGCATTAATGGGTTCATGAATGTTGAGGTTTGAGAGTCTGAATTTTATTTTATTTTTTTAATGTTTTTGATCAATTTTGCAGCTCCAATGGTGGGTTCTTTTCAGCCGTTGGATCGCCCTCATCGTCGACCGATGACGGGCTTGAATTATTCTCGGAGACAGTGTTCTGTGAAGCCATTGAATGCTGAACCCAAACGGAATGAGTCCATTGTCCCTCTTGCTGCAACCATGGTTGCTCCTGGTCTGTGTATTCTCCTTATTTTCTCATATGTACCTTATAACTGCACCGCATAATTACATAAACCAAACAAAAAAAATCATAATCAAAATAATGTGAAAAAAATTGATGATAACTAAATAAGAAAATGGCGTAACCAAGGATCAATCGTATGGAATGTGTATAATAAAATTCGACCTGTCATGTTTAGGCTCGTGAGTTCACACATCAGTCATTTTGTTAGCACTCCATAAAATTAGATCAATCTGATACATTATTGTTTTTAAAAATTAGATTGATCTCATAATGATATATTTTATTGTTTTTAAAAAGTACACTTAGACAAGGGCAATTTGGTCCAACGTGGACATTTGACACTTAGCACGAGTCTTGTACATTGAATTATCTCATATATACATATAGTTCTGTATTTATGATAAATTATTTTGACTAAATAAGAAAATGGCGTAACCAAGGATCAATCGTATGGAATGTGTATAATAAAATTCGACCTGTCATGTTTAGGCTCGTGAGTTCACACATCAGTCATTTTGTTAGCACTCCATAAAATTAGATCAATCTGATGAATCATTGTTGTTAAAAATTAGATTGATCTCATAATGATATATTTTATTGTTTTTAAAAAGTACACTTAGACAAGGGCAATTTGGTCCAATGTGGACATTTGACACTTAGCACGAGTCTTGTACATTGAATTATCTCATATATACATATAGTTATGTATTTATGATAAATTATTTTGGGATGTGTAATGACGGATTTGTCCCTTTGTGTTGGATTTGCAGAGGTGGTAGAGGAAGTAGTGGTGGAAGACTATGAGCAACTGGCTAAGGAGCTTGAAAATGCTTCACCTCTTGAAATTATGGATAAAGCCCTTGAGAAATTCGGCAATGACATTGCAATTGCTTTCAGGTATAAATTTATGGAACAAGTTATTCTTACGGATGCCATTTTTGTAATTAAAAGTCATTTTAATAGGTTCTTTCTCTTGAAGTGATAGTATTGTAATCTAGGCACATCATTTTGTTTAAGGTTTTTTTTTTTTTTTTTTTCGTTTTTTTGTATAGCATTATTCTAAATTCTTTGCTATATGGAATTTAGGCTCTATTTGGATGAGTTGATTTGAAATGAAGGAATTTGAGGTTTAACTTCACAAAACTATAGAAAGAGTAGCTAGCTAATAGTGCTATGCTAGATTGATGGATCTGTAGTTAGAAGATTGAATAGAGACAGGAGAGATATATGTTGTTGAGAACCTTGTATACACATTGAAGCTTTTATGGAAGGATTTCAAATAAGTATATCTATTCACCATGCTATATCAAATCAATCAATGTAAGCTGTCAAAATTGTATGTAACCTAAACTTCATTTGTATTAGAATCTCATTTTTCCACATAGAAAATCAAAGAGCTCACCAGGTAGTTTAAGTTGGTTGAACCAAATCGAACACTTAGCTTGGATCATGACAATCAAAGTCTAAACCGGATTTCAAGCAAGATTTGAACATTGTATATTTTTGGATTCTTATATGAACAGTTGCTGTTGAATGTCATGCCACAGCCTTTGTGAGCTGAATTTTCTTATCCCATGTTCCATCTTTTGCAGTGGTGCTGAAGATGTTGCTTTGATTGAGTATGCACATTTAACTGGTCGACCATTTAGAGTATTCAGCCTTGACACTGGGAGGCTAAATCCTGAAACATATAAATTCTTCGACACAGTTGAGAAGCAGTATGGCATTCGCATTGAGTATATGTTTCCCGATGCTGTTGAAGTTCAGGGTTTAGTAAGGAGCAAGGGATTGTTCTCATTCTACGAGGATGGACACCAAGAGTGTTGTCGGGTGAGGAAGGTGAGACCCTTGAGGAGGGCTCTAAAGGGGTTACGTGCCTGGATCACCGGGCAAAGGAAAGATCAATCCCCGGGCACTAGATCTGAAATTCCCGTAGTCCAAGTCGACCCTTCTTTTGAGGGAATGGAAGGTGGGATTGGTAGCTTGGTGAAGTGGAACCCAATGGCAAATGTCGAGGGCCATGATGTTTGGAACTTTCTTCGAGCCATGAATGTGCCCGTTAATTCATTGCACTCACAAGGGTACATATCAATTGGGTGTGAGCCATGCACAAGGCCGGTCCTACCTGGGCAACATGAGAGAGAAGGAAGGTGGTGGTGGGAGGACTCGAAAGCAAAGGAATGTGGCCTCCACAAAGGAAACATTAAGGAGGAAAATGTAGGAAAACTCAATGGCAATGGAAATGGAGCTGGCCAGGCCAACGGGACAGCAACAATTCCCGACATATTTGATAACCAGAGTGTTGTGAACTTGAGCAGGACCGGAATAGAGAATTTGTTGAAATTAGAGGACCGGAGAGAGCCTTGGCTTGTCGTTCTATATGCCCCTTGGTGCCAATTTTGCCAGGTAAACAATGTTTTAATTAAAAATGATCTGGTAATATTATATGTGTCTCATATTCTATCTGATTTGTACATATGACCTGTTTGCAACCCACTAGGTCTGACCTTGTTCTTGTTATCTTAGTATATATTATGTGTTATTTTGGGTATTAGGGTTAGGTGAATAGAGAGAACTCTTGTTACAGATGGTTTTGAGAGAGACAACTGCTTCTTGTATTTTTTCCTGTGGACGTAGGCTAAGTTGAACCATGTATATCTTTGAGAATCACTCTAACAACCTGTTCTTTGAAATTTTGAGCAGGGCATGGAAGGTTCATATGTTGAATTGGCTGAGAAGCTGGCAGGGACCGGTGTGAAGGTGGGAAAATTCAATGCAGATGGTGAGCAGAAGACGTTTGCACAGCAAGAATTGCAATTAGGGAGCTTTCCCACAATAATTTTCTTCCCCAAACACTCTTCTCGGCCCATTAAGTACCCCTCGGAGAAGAGGGATGTTGATTCCTTGATGACTTTTGTGAATGCTCTCCGATGATAATAAACAAGGTCGCATTAATGCAAGAGACTTTAACTCTTTAGAGAAGTGAAGTCCAAGGTTCTCCTTCGGTCTACTACGTTTAACTTAGCAAAAGCAGACTTGGAAATATGATCCACAAAAAAAAATAAAATAAAAAAAACGTAGGGAAGGACCAGAGTGCAACTGGAATTCACTGAAATTTCCTTCATTCCTTGCATGCTGTTTTTGTATAGAGTTTTCTCTTTCTTGTCTGACTAGATCACCCTTTTGGGCAGATTTTGTGTTACATTTTGTTTTTTTAGATTGGAGATTCTGTGAGAGAATGATATGGATTCTGTGAGAGAATGATATGTGTGAGTGTAATTCTGTGAAGTTATCAAGTGAAATGAAATTTCAGAGGCTTGATTCTATTTTCTGCCAACAATTTTCTCTTTTATTTCTTGTTTGTTGTTATATAACCATCCTTGGACCATTGACCATGGCAGTGGTAAGATTGTTTTCCTCTAAAAGTACGTCAATGGTCGAAATGAATGTCTTGTTCTTGGGTTTTGAGTGGGGGGTTTCATGGTATAATTCGGTTGAGAGTTGAGACTACATGACATTGTCATGTTATAGAAGGGTTTGGAGTGGGCAAGCTGTCTTGTTATTCTAATCTTTGTTGTTCTAGTCCATTTTTATTTTTGCATATGATTTCAATTTGTGTTTTTGTTTAGTTGTTTGAAGGTCTTGTGTACTTGTATTTTTGAATGGTGCCAAGTTTGTTCAAGTAATCCAATGACTAGCTGTTTGTTTATTGTCCAGTTGTTTATTCTTTGCTTTAGCTTTGGATAATAAACTTTTGTTCCACAACATCAGTGACTAAAGTCAAAACCAAAGATATCTAATACTATAGATTTAGTTCATGGCTAGGGTGTTGTTTTGCAGACAGGAATTGAACTATTTAAGAGTGAGGACATATGTGTTTTGGCGTCCTTTAGTTCATTAATGGGATCAAATTCTGGGCAGGAGAACTTCAATATGCAAAGTAACATTGAAGTCAAAATGTGTGCCCGCAAACTTGCTCTTTGGATAATAAAATATGTGCCTCCGCTTTTTCTTTTCCTTTTTTTTTTTGTAAAAAAAAAATCTTTTTATGGACTAATTTTTGAAGTGTGCCTGGACTCATGGTGCTTCTATTTAAAGAATAGAACAAAGTTAGAGTTATCTATAAAGTTTATTGCAGTATTTTATATTCAAATTTATAGCAGTTACCTTTATTTACTATTTTCTTGTTGCTGTTTCAGGCATGTTATGATTATCAAATACTAGGATCTACAAGTTGCACGTAATTGAAGATAACTTGAATATGTGGCAAAGGAAACAATAGCTTTTGCTACGTGTAGATGAAACTATCTCGTGAGAACAAGAAGATTTTAAGTTACGATGTTTGGTTATGAGAGGACTTAGGGCTGCATAAGAGGATGAATACTCTGGGTGACCTTATTCAACTGCATCCCCCAGATCTAATATGTTTCCAGGTTTTTTTCATTTCCATTTTATTAAATATTGAACTTCTTGTTTCTGAATGTTTGAGTTGTATGGAATCACCTGTATTGGTGAATTTGTTTTGTAGCTGCTAACAGAAATTTGACCTATTCACATAACGCTAGGCATCCAGTTGATTAAAAAATTGGAATAGATTAGTCTGTCTTTAAACTTCTTAGTATCTTGCTCTACTCTAATAATATTTACTACACATTCTCGCCAGTAATCGACTGCATGAAAATTTTTAAGCCTATCAACCTGTTGTTTTTGCAATGTTCCTTATTTTAATGGGTATAGAGTTGCTTCCATTGTTAAGTGATGAAATCATCCTCTTTGTCTGTCTCTGTCTCTGCCTCTGCAAGGCATGGAAAGTTAACCTGTGCAAAATATAGGTCCATAGAACACCATGAGGGATTAAGCGGGCATACTTTTTTTAGAAACCCTAATATTTTCTTAGAAATTGTTTTTGTCCAATATTTTGGGGATTGCTTCTGTATGATTTTTAGTATATTATCAACAACTATGTTTATTCTCAATTCTGGCATTAAATACAAATCACAACATTACGGTAGTTTGAAATCCAATTGAGAAATTAAATTCCAAATGCCAATGGATTTTTAATACTCACAATTTGAAGATTTGAGTTGTCATTCTAAAAGCTTGTAGATGTATAATATATACATATAATGTGTGTATATATGTATATATATATATATAGAGAGAGAGAGAGAGAGCTCATAAAGAGTGAGACAATGGGAGATTACAAAATATAAGGATGGATAGACTGGGAACAAGAGAATAGAATAGAATGAGGTAGTGAAATTATGTTGAATATACTATGTGTAATGGGATACGATTAAGACATGGGACATGGAAGGGGTGTAATGGGACATTGTGGTGCCTCTAGAGGTCTGTAACGTGGAGATGATGTTGAGGTGGCGATGACGTGGTGCTTCTAAGGCTCGCCACGTAGCAGTGCAGTATAGATACCCACACATCTCATTGATAACTGGATTATTTTTTGATTGTTTGTCATGTGATCTCACATCAAACTAAATCTATTATCTAGATTTTACTTATTTTCCTTCAAAAAATTCTTCTTTTCTATACCTCAAAATGTCAACTACCTGTTTAGACAGGGTAGCCGAAGTTACCAAGAATTTGATTGTAACAAAGTGCATATTAGTTTTCAAAAAATGCATCTTTAGAACTGTATTCTGGTTGGTTTGCGATTAGCGACAAGATTCATCATATCTGGAGAAACTATATTTAGAATTTTGCACTATGTTGCCAAAAGAATTGGAGTTTGGTAAATTGCTTGTACAAATGATTACAATAGAAGAAGAAGAAGACTAAGAAGAAGAAGAAGAAAGTATTGTCATGCAATGATAAGTTTGTAAATTGCAGTAACTAGTCATTAGTTATGTGATGATTAGGAGTCACTGGGGCTTCAAGCCTTATATAATCATAGAGGATTCCGCAAAGTGCATCTCCTGCCTTAGTCTGGGTGACAAATATGGAATTGTCTCCCTTAATCAGCAACAATGAGGAAACATCAATGTTAAAAAGCCGGTAAAGTCCATGAATTCCATGTCGACAAACTGTGTTATCTGTCCCCAGGTTCGTCACCTGAAACACTAGGTGTTCTACATCCATGTAATTGACATAAACCTGTAACAAACTACTATTAGAGATTACTTAAATAATTTTTTAAATAATTTTTTAGCTAATTAACACACTTATTGGCAGTGCAATATTTGTGATGCTCTAACCGTGAGATCAGAATGGGTTGCTGATGCAATTGCTAATCTCAGTTTGTAGCTTCCACTGGTTACTGAATTGAGATTAAAGTTGATTTTCCATGTTGATGGAAGATACTTTCCTTGTCCTCTCCTGTAATACTTAATTTTTCTTGTCAGTAGATTTCACTTCATTGGACTTCAAATATGAAGAACATATTCATGAAAAGTCTAGCTTGAGTTTTATGCTAGTATATTATATGTGATTATGGGAAGGAAAGAGAATGGAAACCTGTCGACATGAGCAAAGAACCAATCTTTCTTTGGATCATTGACGCCTATAGTGAAAACTTGATCAGATTGAGGGTGTATATCAGTATATCTGTCACACAAACCGTATTGCCTGAATCTGTATTGTGGTAAAATGATTTAGAACAGTTGAAATATATGTGAATGGCTTCTATAGGTTAAATGGACAAGAACAAAACAAGTGCTATTGTTTATCACACAAAGAGGATAGAGTTTGCTTACTTCTCAGGGCTGTTGAGAAATAACTTATTGACATACATTGGATTCACATCAGGAACATAACTATCAATAGCTGTACGATCCGGGAATCCAATGTCCCATACAGTTGGACCTTCTCTGACAGGAGCATCTATCAAATTGCCAAGTTGTGTTTGTGATCCTGGGAAACTCGGAACAATCAGTTTGGTAGAATATATGGTGCCATGAGTGATTGAAAACATTTCTTCAAGTGGAATATATATATACAATTAGTTGAAAACCATTCTTCGGATTGATGCTATAGGTAGGGCCATGAGCTCAAGGTCCCTAAGTGAATATCTAGTGTAAGAGCATACTGTTTTGATTTCAAGTTTGTGCTGCAGATGGAAAAAGGAGTAATGAACTTGTACCTGAGGAGATAGTCATGGGTTCTGTGTCAAGGTAATCACCGATGAAACCAGGAACCCAGCCGTGGAGTCCATAAACATTGGGAATAACATTATTGATGCTTGTGGGGAAGTGGTTTGGAAATACTCTTTAGATCCTGGGGGACGCTCGTGATCCTCAAATAGACATCTGAAAAGAAATGAACACTCTGGTCAGGGGTGTCGGAATTAGCACTCCGACGGACAAGTCAGTCTCTATTCTCTCTGGATTACTTGTATTTTAAGTTAAGCACACTAGTTCTCACATACCTTTCTTCGATTGTTGTTCTTCTATTTATACTCGTTTCCTGGGCCTCGGGGCCTGGCCCACTTTTCGCCCATTATCCTCTTATTTATTCGGCTCCATAATTCAATAGCTATTCGGCCTATTTATTGTATTCGGCCTTCTGATCGTGCAGGATGGGGCCGAATAATGTCTGTCTCCTAGGCCTCCAAGTGTACTTCGCTTATCTGATTTCGCTATTTATTTAGCTCCCACAATTGCCTCCCAAACTCCCTATTAACAGCAGTTAATTGGCGTGTTTGGTTTCGAATTTGAAAAGTCAAAAGAAATATAAATTAGGCGGCTTCGCCTATCCCAATGTGAATGTCAGAACGCACATGCTTTTTGGTCATCATTATACGTTCCCGCCTCATTCGTGCATTTCTTGCATTTATTACGATTTGAAACTCTGGTCTCTTCGAATGCATGCTTTTTGAATATTTGAGCTTCCTGGACTGCCAGCCGGTATTCCTCCTCTGTCTTGCGTTTTCTGCAACTTCTTCCCATCTTTCCTTGTCTTCTTTGTCTTGCGTAAGTTTTCTTCTCTTCTTCTTGTAGTCCTATTTTCCGTGTTTATTTTCGATTTAGCATACCCTTGAGTCCTTACTAGAATGGCTAAGCATTTGAAAGACCTCCTTTCTGAGGGTCGTATTTTTGGGTTCCGATGACATTTCTCTATCCCTGATGATGTCCATCTATCTCTCGTGACAGACAATACTCTTGATATGGAGAGGGATGATGAAAATACAATCGTCTTTCCTCTCTTATCCATTGCGGAGGGCGGAGTCCGTTTTCCTCTGCACCCATTTCTTAGGGCCGTCCTTCGCCATTGGGGTCTGATTCCTTCCCAACCCAATGTGAATTTTTTTCGAATCATAATTGAACTAGCGCCTCGGGATCAACCTGGGCGATCCTTCGATTCGGCATTGCTACGCTTTAGCCAAATCCTTCAGTCGGCTCGGGCGTTATTTTCTCAGGGCCAAGGACACTGACCATCACTTGGTAACCATGCTTGCCAGCTCTGGCAAGCGAGTTGATGATGTGATGGTCCATGTCCGAGGCAACTGGGAATTCGGCGAAGGCGAAGATCGCTTAAACCCTATACCCAGACGGAGGGGCGAACCAGGTTGCCGTGTAGCTCCTTGCGTTTATTGATCCTTCTTTTACTCGGCTTTTTCTCCAAGTCTAATCCTTTGTTTATGCAGGCAACAATTTGAAGAAAATTCTAATCTCGGCCGACGACGCAGTCCTTGTGGAAATCAAGACTGCACTCAGGTTTTTTGGTCGTCCAAACGTACAGAAGCAAGGGAGAGCCGCTCATATACTCCTGCGGTACAAGCCAACTTACACTACGTTCTCGGTCGCGGACAACATTCCGATCCCATCCGGCGAACATATTACGGCTCTTGTCTTCCCCCGCTTCAAAAACCTTAGGCAAATTGGTTTCGAAGCTTCTGATTCGGAGCAAGACGTAGAGCCGGCGGTCGAGGTGATTGCCGAACCAACGAGAGAGTTCGCTGCGGAAGCCGAAGAGGTTGACGAGGCTCTAAACTCAACGTTTGAGGCAGCCGGTCTTAACCAGTCTAACTCTCCGTCCATTTCGGGTCGGGGGGAATTTTCCTTTGGAGATATTTTTACTGGTTTGGAAGATCTTCCCGGCTCCTATCGCGAGAATATGGCGAAGGAATCTCTTTCCCAACTGGCCCGTAAAAAGAACGCTGAGCATTTGGCCGCCCGTCAGAAAGTCAAGGCCATTAGTTCCAAACCAGCCCTCCTTGAATCCTCAATGCCGATTGTCATGGTTGAAACGGCTCAAACTTTTTCCGTCGAGACGGAGCGGTCGGTCGAACGGTTGACTCCAGAGGCCGATAAGGGGAGGGAGAAGCGTCCTGCCGATTTCGAGGATGTCTCCGAAGAAAACCCAGTCAAAAAACGGCCGTGCTTAGAGGAGTCGGATGTGGTTGTTCCTTTTGTGGTTCAGCCGAAGATAAAAAACATGCCGATCTCCTTTGACCCATCAGCTATGAAAGACCCAGCCGTAGCATTGAGCCTGGCTTCGTCGGTCTCGTTGCCGGCTGACAAGGCGGCTTTTTGCTCGGAGCCGGACGTGTTGGCAATTGCATTAGCCGCTCAGACAGCTCTTTTGGTATATAGCTTGATCTTGTCTTTTGCGTTTTTGCATATATTGTCTTGGTTTTAATTTTTTGTTTTACAAACAGTCGGAAGGATAGCCGAGATAGGGCGGCGCCAACATGACACTATCGAAGAAATTGGCTGTTTAAGATCAGAGGTTGAGAGAGAAAGGAGTAGGGCCGATTTCAAAATGGCGAGGGCGACAATGGAGAGTGCGAGGGTGGAGGCCGAGATGGAAAGAGCGAAAAATGATGAACAGCAGAGATTGGTCGCCGAGCAGAGGGCAAACGCGAGCGATGAAGCGCTCAAGTCAGCCCAAGAGGTGATTGCCCGGCTTGAGATCGAATTGGAAGAATTGAAGAAGGCAAAAGAAAAAGCCGACTCCGAGACTTCTAAGGCGTACAAGGTCGGACAAGGCGCCGCCCTTGCAAACTACGTGGAAGAAGTTCCCAAATTTGAGAACCGGAGATTCAAGCACAGCTGGCTCAAAGCCCTTGCTGCTACAATGTGACATTGGCTATGCCAATTTCATACGAGCAAGTGGACATCGAGCCGCCGGAGTCTGACCCTGAGGACCCTGAGGATTGATTAGGACGACATACTGGTTGTTTTTGCCAAGGATTTTCAATGTATTTTATTTTATTTTATTTTTACTCAGGGTGATCTTCATGCATAAAGTGATACCTTATCTGTATTCAGTTTATCAATGAAATTTTCCCTTGCTTTGCATTATGTCTGTACTTAATTGCCGTTATCAATTCTTGAATGTAGCTCCTTGCTTTTCTTTAGACAATCGTCCTATTAAAAAGATGGATAATTCAAGAATTGAGAAATATTCATGAGTCAGACTTTGGATTAATCGAATAGGTTTAAGAACATGCCCTTGCATTTGAACCAATCGGTGCCAGGCCTTGCATTATGTGTGAATGGTGAAGGCATGAGATCCTTTCGGCTTCGTGAAATGGCTGAGGCACGATCCTTTCGGCTCAAGGCTCATTATTAGGAATCAAAGATCATAAATTACCTCAAAAGTTTTAATTTCTTGGCCAGCTCAACTGCAAAGTTTTTCATTGTTCTATTGTTTGTAGTAAAATGCACTCATTTTTATTTTTATTTTTTGTTTTTCATAGATTGTTCTTATAATTATTTTTGTTACCTTGCTGGCTCAGGCACTTCCATATTTCCTACCCTATTCTTTCTTGTAGTTTGTTATCCATTTTCCTAAGATTGCACTAGAAACATGGATTTGAGTTTGGAAGTGGATTCAATTCTAAGGATTTAAAATCTAAGCAGTGAAAATTCTTAGATTTCAAATTCTTTCTTTCAATGCTAAGAATTAGTAGATGAATTTGGGAACATACACACACAATATGTACATACATATAGGTATATAATGTTTGAGCTAGGGTTGTGGAGAGAGGTATATATATATATATAGAGAGGGAGGGAGGGAGCTCATAAAGAGTGAGACAATGGGAGATTACAAAATATAAGGATGGATAGACTGGGGACAAGAGAATAGAATAGAATGAGGTAGTGAAATTATGTTGAATATACTATGTGTAATGGGATACAATTAAGACATGGGACATGGAAGGGGTGTAATGGGACATTGTGGTGCCTCTAGAGGACTATAACGTGGAGATGATGTTGAGGTGGCGATGACGTGGTGCTTCTAAGGCTCGCCACATAGCAGTGCAGTATAGATACCCACACATCTCATTCATAACTGGATTATTTTTTGATTGTTTGTCATGTGATCTCACATCAAACTAAATCTATTATCTAGATTTTGCTTATTTTCCTTCAAAAAATTCTTCTTTTCTATACCTCAAAATGTCAACTACCTGTTTAGACAGGGTAGCCGAAGTTACCAAGAATTTGATTGTAACAAAGTGCATATTAGTTTTCAAAAAATGCATCTTTAGAACTGTATTCTGGTTGGTTTGCGATTAGCGACAAGATTCATCATATCTGGAGAAACTATATTTAGAATTTTGCACTATGTTGCCAAAAGAATTGGAGTTTGGTAAATTGCTTGTACAAATGATTACAATAGAAGAAGAAGAAGACTAAGAAGAAGAAGAAGAAAGTATTGTCATGCAATGATAAGTTTGTAAATTGCAGTAACTAGTCATTAGTTATGTGATGATTAGGAGTCACTGGGGCTTCAAGCCTTATATAATCATAGAGGATTCCGCAAAGTGCATCTCCTGCCTTAGTCTGGGTGAGAAATATGGAATTGTCTCCCTTAATCAGCAACAATGAGGAAACATCAATGTTAAAAAGCCGGTAAAGTCCATGAATTCCATGTCGACAAACTGTGTTATCTGTCCCCAGGTTCGTCACCTGAAACACTAGGTGTTCTACCTCCATGTAATTGACATAAACCTGTAACAAACTACTATTAGAGATTACTTAAATAATTTTTTAGCTAATTAACATACTCATTGGCAGTGCAATATTTGTGATGCTCTAACCGTGAGATCAGAATGGGTTGCTGATGCAATTGCTAATCTCAGTTTGTAGCTTCCACTGGTTACTGAATTGAGATTAAAGTTGATTTTCCATGTTGATGGAAGATACTGTCCTTGTCCTCTCCTGTAATACTTAATTTTTCTTGTCAGTAGATTTCACTTCATTGGACTTCAAATATGAAGAACATATTCATGAAAAGTCTAGCTTGAGTTTTATGCTAGTATATTTTGTGTGATTATGGGAAGGAAAGAGAATGGAAACCTGTCGACATGAGCAAAGAACCAATCTTTCTTTGGATCATTGACGCCTATAGTGAAAACTTGATCAGATTCAGGGTGTATATCAGTATCTCTGTCACACAAACCGTATTGCCTGAATCTGTATTGTGGTAAAATGATTTAGAACAGTTGAAATATATGTGAATGGCTTCTATAGGTTAAATGGACAAGAACAAAACAAGTGCTATTGTTTATCACACAAAGAGGATAGAGTTTGCTTACTTCTCAGGGCTGTTGAGAAATAACTTATTGACATACATTGGATTCACATCAGGAACATAACTATCAATAGCTGTACGATCCGGGAATCCAATGTCCCATACAGTTGGACCTTCTCTGACAGGAGCATCTATCAAATTGCCAAGTTGTGTTTGTGATCCTGGGAAACTCGGAACAATCAGTTTGGTAGAATATATGGTGCCATGAGTGATTGAAAACATTTCTTCAAGTGGAATATATATATACAATTAGTTGAAAACCATTCTTCGGATTGATGCTATAGGTGGGGTCATGAGCTCAAGGTCCCTGAGTGAATATCTAGTGTAAGAGCATACTGTTTTGATTTCAAGTTTGTGCTGCAGATGGAAAAAGGAGTAATGAACTTGTACCTGAGGAGATAGTCATGGGTTCTGTGTCAAGGTAATCACCGATGAAACCAGGAACCCAGCCGTGGAGTCCATAAACATTGGGAATAACATTATTGATGCTTGTGGGGAAGTGGTTTGGAAATACTCTTCAGATCCTGGGGGACGCTCGTGATCCTCAAATAGACACCTGAAAAGAAATGAACACTCCGGTCGGGAGTGTCGGAATTAGCACTTCGACGGACAAGTCAGTCTCTATTCTCTCTGGATTACTTGTATTTTAAGTTAAGCACACTAGTTTTCACATACCTTTCTTCGATTGTTGTTCCTCTATTTATACTCGTTTCCTGGGCCTCGGGGCCTGGCCCACTTTTCGCCCATTATCCTCTTATTTATTCGGCTCCATAATTCAATAGCTATTCGGCCTATTTATTGTATTCGGCCTTCTGATCGTGCAGGATGGGGCCGAATAATGTCTGTCTCCTAGGCCTCCAAGTGTACTTCGCTTATTTGATTTCGCTATTTATTCAGCTCCCACAATTGCTCCCCAAACTCCTTATTAACGGCAGTTAATTGGCGTGTTTGGTTTCGAATTTGAAAAGTCAAAAGAAACATAAATTAGGCTGCTTCGCCTATCCTAATGTGAATGTCAGAATGCACACACTTTTTGTTCATCATTATACGTTCCCGCCTCATTCGTGCATTTCTTGCATTTATTACGATTTGAAACTCCGGTCTCTTCGAATGCATGCTTTTTGAATATTTGAGCCTCCTGGACTGCCAGCCGGTATTCCTCCTCTGTCTTGCGTCTTCTGCAACTTCTTCCCATCTCTCCTTGTCTTCTTTGTCTTGCGTAAGTTTTCTTCTCTTTTTCTTGTAGTCCTATTTTCCGTGTTTATTTTTGATTTAGCATACCCTTGAGTCCTTACTAGAATGGCTAAGCATTTGAAAGACCTCTTTTCTAAGGGTCGTATTTTTGGATTCCGACGACATTTCTCTATCCCTGATGATGTCCATCTATCTCTCGTGACAGACAATACTCTTGATATGGTGAGGGATGATGAAAATACAATCGTCTTTCCTCTCCTATCCATTGTGGAGGGCGGAGTCCATTTTCCTCTGCACCCATTTCTTAGGGCCGTCCTTCGCCATTGGGGTCTGATTCCTTCCCAACCCAATGTGAATTTTTTTCGAATCATAATGGGAATCGTAGAATTGAACCGGCACCTTAGGATCAACCTTCCTGCCATTCAGCACTGCTATGCTTTAGCCAAATCCTCCGGTCGACATGGGCGTTACTTTCTCAAGGCCAAGGACACTGACCATCACTTGGTAACCATGCTTGCCAGCTCTGGCAAGCGGGTTGATGATGTGATGGTCCATGTCTGAGGCAACTGGGAATTTGGCGAAGGCGAAGATCGCTTAAACCCTATACCCAGACGGAGGGGCGAACCAGGTTGCCGTGCAGCTCCTTGCGTTTATTGATCCTTCTTTTACTCGGCTTTTTCTCCAAGTCTAATCCTTTGTTTATGTAGGCAACAATTTGAAGAAAATCCTGATCTCGGCCGACGACACAGTCCTTGTGGAAATCAAGATTGCACTCAGGTTTTTTGGTCGTCCAAACGTATAGAAGCAAGGGAGAGCCGCCCATATACTCCTGCGGTACGAGCCAACTTACATTACGTTCTCGACCGCGGACAACATTCCGATCCCATCCGGCGAACATATTACGGCTTTTTGTCTTCCCCCGCTTCAAAAACCTTAGGCAAATTGGTTTCGAAGCTTCTGATTCGGAGCAAGACGTAGAGCCGGCGGTCGAGGTGATTGCCGAACCAACGAGAGAGTTCGCTGCGGAAGCCGAAGAGGTTGACGAGGCTCTAAACTCAACGTTTGAGGCAGCCGGTCTTAACCAGTCTAACTCTCCGTCCATTTCGGGTCGGGGGGAATTTTCCTTTGGAGATATTTTTACTGGTTTGGAAGATCTTCCCGGCTCCTATCGCGAGAATATGGCGAAGGAATCTCTTTCCCAACTGGCCCGTAAAAAGAACGCTGAGCGTTTGGCCACCCGTCAGAAAGCCGAGGCCATTAGTTCCAAACCAGCCCTCCCTGAATCCTCAGTGCCGATTGTCGTGGTTGAAACGGCTCAAACTTTTTCCGTTGAGACGGAGCGGTCGGTCGAACGGTTGACTCCAGAGGCCGATAAGGGGAGGGAGAAGCGTCCTGTCGATTTCGAGGATGTCTTCGAAGAAAACCCAGTCAAAAAACGACCGTGCTTAGAGGAGTCAGATGTGGTTGTTCCTTTTGTGGTTCAACCGAAGATAAAAAACATGCTGATCTCCTCTGACGCATCAACTATGAAAGACCCAGCCGTAGCGTTGAGCCTGGCTTCGTCGGTCTCGTTGCCGGCTGACAAGGCGGCTTTTTGCTCGGGGCCGAACGTGTTGGCAATTGCATTAGCCGCTCAGATAGCTCTTCTGGTATATAGCTTGATCTTGTCTTTTGCGTTTTTGCGTATATTGTCTTGGTTTTAATTTTCTGTTTTACAAACAGTCGGAAGGATAGCCGAGATAGGGCGGCGCCAACATGACACTATCGAAGAAATTGGTTGTTTAAGATCGGAGGTTGAGAGAGAAAGGAGTAGGGCCGATTTCGAAACGGCGAGGGTGACAATAGAGAGTGCGAGGGTGGAGGCCGAGATGGAAAGAGCGAAAAATGCTGAATAGCAGAGATTGGTCGCCGAGCAGAGGGCAAACGCGAGCGATGAAGCGCTCAAGTCAGCCCAAGAGGTGATTGCCCGGCTGGAGACCGAATTGGAAGAATTGAAGAAGGCAAAAGAAAAAGCCGACTCCGAGACTTCTAAGACGTACGAGGCCGGGCAAGGTGCCGCCCTTGCAAACTACGTGGAAGAAGTTCCCAAATTTGAGAACCGGGAATTCAAGCACGGCTGGCTCAAAGCCCTTGCTGCTACAAATGTGACATTGGCTATGCCGATTTCATACGAGCAAGTGGACATTGAGCCGCTGGAGTCTGACCCCGAGGACCCCGAGGATTGATTAGGACGACATATTGGTTGTTTTTGCCAAGGATTTTCGATGTATTTTATTTTATTTTTACTCAGGGTGATCTTCATGCATAAAGTGATACCTTATTTGTATTCAGTTTATCAATGAAATTTTCCCTTGCTTTGCATTATGTCTGTACTTAATTGCCGTTATCAATTCTTGAATGTAGCTCCTTACTTTTCTTTAGACAATCGTTCTATTAAAAAGATGGATAATTCAAGAATTGATAAATATTCATGAGTCAGACTTTGGATTTATCGAATAGGTTTAAGAACATGCCCTTGCATTTGAACCAATTGGTGCCAGGCCTTGCATTATGTGTGAATGGTGAAGGCATGAGATCCTTTCGGCTTCGTGAAATGGCTGAGGCACGATCCTTTCGGCTTATGGCCAAGGGATTTAGCCGATTCGAGTAGAGAGCCATTGGCCGTTAGGATTAAGGAATCTGCCCTTGCCTCAGATATGAATTGGACCACCGAATGAGTCCGGTTTGTGAAATGGCTGAGGCACGATCCTTTCGGCTGAAGGCCAAGGGATTTAGCCGATTCGAGTAAGGAGCCGTTGGCCGTTAGGATTAAGGAATCTGCCCTTGCCTCAGATATGAACTAGACCGCCGAATGAGTCCGGTTCGTGAAATAGCTGAGGCACGATCCTTTCGGCTGAAGGCCAAGGGATTTAGCCGATTCGAGTAGGGAGCCGTTGGCCGTTAGGATTAAGGAATCTACCCTTCCCTTAGATATGAACTAGACCGGCGAATGAGTTCGGTTCGTGAAATGGCTGAGGCACGATCCTTTCGGCTGAAAGCCAAGGGATTTAGCCGATTCGAGTAGGGAGCCGTTGGCCGTTAGGATTAAGGAATCTGCCCTTGCCTCAGATATGAACTGGACCGCCGAATGAGTCCGGTTCGTGAAATGGCTGAGGTACAACCCTTTCGGCTGAAGGCGGATTTAGCTGATTCGAGTAGGGAGCCGTTGGCCGTTAGGATTAAGGAATTTGCCCTTGCCTCAGCCCAGATATTAAGGTTAAGGAATTACCCCCGGTTTGGGGTGAATCTAGAAAGTCGAAAACCGGCGGCTTATGGAGTGCGTGCATTAATGAGGTCGCCTCCCATAAATTATTTAGAGGGGGTTATGTCCAAATAAAACTCGACCCTGTATATCGAATGTGGGCAGCGAAGAGTGAATGTCTAGCAGACTATTCTTCAACAGTAAAGGGGAAGGCAGGACACTGGCGGAGCTGGACTCAATGAATCGAGGTGGCGAACCTCCTCGAACGGGAGTTAGAGCATCTGTTGAGCATGAGAGGCATCGTTCTCCTTGTCGACGAAGTAGGTCACCTAGAAGGGAGAAACGCCAACGGGGAAGTTCCCCTCGTCCGTGCAGTGAAGCCAGTGGGCCACCATGGCCATTGAGCTTTGCAGTTTTTGTCGATAACAAATTGATGACGGAGGTGGATTCAATCATCCGAGATCCAAACGTGGCAGTTGAATTTGCACGACAGATTTTTTCGCCAGAAGTTCAGCAGTCGATGGTTGGTCGACGAGACTTCGAAATGTTCCGAGAGGGCATCCATGGGGCGGTGAAGGGACTATATACCGCCTACGAAATCGGTATGCGCCTTTGTGCTGCTCGGCAGGAGATAGAGCAGAGGGACGAACGTATTCGAAGCCTAGAAGCTCGAGCGGAGAAAGCCGAGCGTGAGCTGAGAAAAGTCAAGACTAGTGGGGAACAGTCGGTCGGAAAGTTTAATCTGATCGTGGAGGAAAGGGTGATCCAACGGCTAATAAGTCTTGCGATTGCCGATCGAGATACGGCTAGCATGTTTGCGATTGAGTCCGCCAAGACAAGGGCTTACGAAAAAGGCTTCTACGAAGGCCGGAAGGTCGGAATAGAAAAGACCAGGGAAACACTCGCCGAGGAGGTCTGCCGATGCGAGAATCGGGGATTTCGGCACGGGTGGATTGAGGCGCTTAAGGCCGCGGATGCCCTCCGTGCAGCAGGTGTTGAGTCGGCTTCACCGTTATATTATCGCTGCAATCTTCCTTTCGAGGCGTACGAGATAGAGAAGAGCGACGATGAAGGTGGCCCCAAATAAAATCTTATGTAAAAATAAATACATTTTGTATTTATTTATCAAATTTTTTAATAATGTATTTGAGGCCAATGTAATGTATTCGCAATTGGTGTAATGAGAACATATATTTTTCGCAATGTTTTTGCTGTTGTACCAACTAATACATGAGTGGATTTAACTATGACAGTATGATCTTTTCATTTTAACTATGATAGTGTGAACATATACTTGTTCATAAAATGACCATAACCAGGACTTCAATGGTTTTGCACGAATTGCTCCAAATTCGGAGGATTTAGTCGACCGAAACGTCAATTCCGCAAAGTGCCGCGAATTCGACCCAAACATATGGATACGACGCTTGGAATCCGAAGTCTTATTCGGCCCAGGCGCGACTTGCACGGATGGGGCTCCGAATTCGGAGTTTTAATCGTCCCAAAAGTGTCATGCACTGATGGGGCTCCGAATCCGGAGACTTGATCGGCCCAAAGGTGTTATGCACCAATGGGGCTCCGAATTTGGAGGTTTAATCGGCCTAAAGGTGTCATGCACCAATGGGGCTCTGAATCCGGAGACTTATTTTGGCCAATCGTGATATCCACGAAGGGCGCTCCGAATCTAGAGGCTTAATCGGCCCAAATGTGTCATGCACCTATGGGGCTCCGAATCCGGAGACTTACTTTGGCCAATCGTGATATCCACGAAGGGCGCTCCGAATCCGGAGGCTTAATCGGCCCAAAGGTGTCATGTACCAATGGGGCTCCGAATTCGGAGACTTACTTTGGCCAATCGTGATATCTACGAAGGGCGCTTCGAATTCAGAGGCTTAATCGGCCCAAAGGTGTCATGTACCAATGGGGCTTCGAATTCAGAGACTTACTTTGGCCGATCGTGATATCCATGAAGGGCGCTCCGAATCCGGAGGCTTAATCGGCCCAAAGGTGTCATGTTCCAATGGGGCTCCGAATCCGGAGGCTTAATCGGCCCAAAGGTGTCATGTACCAATGGGGTTCCGAATCCGGAGACTTATGAACTGAGTTGCGGAATAAGGAAATGGGAGACTTTGCATTGCAAGAGTGAAATATGTATATGGTGAACCATTCAAAACTAGTATCATTCCCCACAGGTCGGGTTTGATGATAAAATTTACGCAAGTGCGTTGAATTTCAAGGCCGTGGCAGACTTCCTCCAGACATGTTTTTGAGCCGATATGTCCCTACTCCCGCGATCGAATCGACCTGATAGGGGTCGTCTCAGTTAGGACCAATTTTCCATCAGCTGGTTTCCTGGCAGCTGGGAGTACTTTCTTTAGGACCAACTCTCCTAGGGTGTGTTTGATTGGGGGGATAAGGGGGGGAGGACTATCCACTATTTAGACTCCATGTCCGGCCTCCCTCCTTATCCGTCGTTTGATTTTTTTTTAGTCCGGCGGACTCCATGTCCCCCATATGGGGGACTATCCTGTCCTTGGGGGGAGGGGACAGAAAGTGGGGGACTAATCACTGTTTGGATTATATGCGAAAATAACCATTTTGACCCTCTACTATTTAATTATGTATTATATTTAATAAAATTCAATAAAATTTAAATGTCTCAATTTAAAAATAAAATAATTTTATTTAACTTTTTATTAATGTTTTATTTATTTAATTTTTTAAAATAATTTTTTATAGATATTTTATTGATGTTTTATTTTAAAATTTTGTTTATGTTTTATTTAATTTCATTATTTAAATTTAATAGATGTTTTAATAGATGTTTTATTTAAACAATTAAATGTTTAATTTCAACAATAAATAATTTCATTTATTTAAATTATGTTTTATCTAAACATTTGTACATCAACATGTTTATTAAATTATTTCAACATCTGTACATCAACATGTATATTTATTTAACATCTATTAAATTATGTTTTAATACGTCAACATTTGATTACATCTACATTTGTTGATTGTTAATTACATCAACATTTGTTAATTGTTTAAACATAATCTATACATCAACATTTATTTAATTGTTAATTGTTAATTGTTTAAACATAATTTGTACATCAAAATAATTTCAATGTTAATTGTTTAAATAAAAATTTAAACATTTAACCATTAGTATGTTTAATTTCAACAATAAATTTTTATTTGTTTAAATAAAAATAATCTATACCAGTCAAATTTTTTTATCAATATTAGTATGTTTAAATATCTTTAAACAAAATTTAACCATTAGTATGTTTAATGTTTACTAAAAATAATTAAAATATTAAAGATATGTTTAATATTGCTATTACTTAGTAAACAATTGAAAAGGGGTAAAATAGTCTTTTGTTCATTTATCCTATCCAGTCTGTCCAACCAAACGTTGGATTAACTGAAAATAGTCCTATCCAGACATCTAATCCCATGAAAAAACAAACACAGGATACATATCCAATCCGACCAAATAGTCCGGGGGATTCACAGTCCCAGGACTCAAGTCCGATGGATTCTAATCCCCCATTTTCCAGCCCGTCCAATCAAACACACCCCTAGTGTGTAGCGGCGTAGCTGAACACGTTGATTATACGACTTAGCAAGCTGCTGCTGATATCGCGCCATGGATGCAAGGGCACGGTCTCTTCGTTCTTCAATCAGAATCAAATCCAAGGCTAGCATCATGTCGTTTTGGCCCATATCAAAAACTTTCGATTTCAAGATTGGGAGGCCAATCTCTAGGGGTATGATTGCCTGGGTTCCAAAGCATAGAGCAAATGGCATTTTCCCAGTAGATTGCCTCGGCGTAGTTCGATGAGCCCACAACACACTCGGCAATTCTTCGACTCATTTGCCTTTAGCTTTCTCCAGCATCTTCTTGATGCCGTTTAAGATGGATTTGTTAGAGGCTTCAGCTTGACCATTGCTTTGTGGATAAGCCGGCGTGGAAAAGTAAGGCCGAATACCATACTTGCTGCACAATTCTTGGTAGACGCCACAGTCAAACTGGGTGCCGTTGTCTGAAATGAGTGCCCTTGGCATGCTGAATCGTGTTATGATATTTCTCCAAACAAAACGTTTCACGTCGGTATCTCGGATGTGCGTTAGTGCCTCCGCTTCTACTCATTTTGTAAAATAATTTGTCGCGACAATTAGAAATCGTTTGTTACCCGGGGCATGAGGTAGTGGTCTGACGATGTCAAGTCCCCATTGGGCGAACGACCAAGGACTAGTTATGGAGCTAAACTCTTCAGCAAGTAGGTGGGTCAAAAGAGAGAACTTCTGGCACTATTCATACTTTTTCGCGTAACATTCGGTATCGGCTCTCATTGTCGGCCAATAATACCCCTGTGTCACGGCTCAATGAGCCAAAGAGCACCCGCCAGAATGGGAACCACAACTGCCTTCATGTATTTCAGTCAGAAGCTCTTCGCCTTTGTCTGGATGCACGCATTCTAAATATGGACTAGAAAGGAATTTTTTATAAAGCTTTCCTTGCGGATTCAAGTAGTATCGCAGAGCTTTGTTTCACAGCTTGTGCGCTTCTTTCTTGTTCTTTGGGAGTTGTTCGAAAGACAAGAATGCAACAATGGGATCCATCCAACTCGGTCCAGATTCTATGACATTGACCTGAACTTCCTCCGAGGGGCCAATGCTCGGCTCCGGGACGAAACCTACTTTGATGGTCCGTTTAATCTCTGAGTTAATGGCAGAGGCTAGGCAAGCCAGGGCATCTGCATGTGTGTTCTGATCACGTGTTGCCTGATTCAATTCATGATGGTCAAATTTTGCCAGCAAGGAGTTAGCCGTTTTCATGCAAGCCGCCATACGGTCTTTTCTTGCCGCGTACTCCCCCTTGAGCTAATTGATCACCAGTTTTGAATCGCAAAATACAAGCAAACGCCAAGCACCCAGAAGATGTGCATTCCGCAAACCGGTTAGAAGGGCTTCGTATTCGGCTTTGTTATTTGATGCTTCAAAGCCGAGCTTGACGGCCTGCTCAATTATTGCGCTGTCGGGAGCTATGATTACTACTCCGGCTCCACTGCCCTGTTGGTTGGATGATCCATCACAGTACAACTGCCAAATGTCCCCAACATAAATTCTCCAGTTTGACTTCGGTCGAATTTCATCAGACTTGGAGTCGGTAAGACCCCCAGTGAATTCGGCAACAAAGTCGGCAAACACCTGTCCCTTGATTGAGGTTCTAGGTAGAAATTGAATATCGTACTGACCGAGTTCAAGTGCCCACTTTGAAACACGACCTGATGCTTCTGCACTATGTAGTACTGATCGGAGGGGATAATCTGTTAGCACCCTGATGCTATGC
Source organism: Camellia sinensis (assembly GCF_004153795.1). NCBI lineage: Eukaryota > Viridiplantae > Streptophyta > Magnoliopsida > Ericales > Theaceae > Camellia > Camellia sinensis. Next base: position 1,658,404 of record NW_021025523.1, read on the forward strand.
CCCTGGAAGTAATGCATCAGTTTTCTTGCCGCCATGACTAGGGCCGGGATGAGTTTTTCTAGCGGAAGATAGCGTGTTTCGGCGTCAACCATTGCCTTGCTCACATAATACACTGGCCGTTGCTCCCCTAGCTCTTCCTTTATCAATACGGCGCTGACGGCCCGGTCGGAAACTGCCAGATATAAAATGAGCGGGTCACCTGCCGAAGGTGTTGTCAAGAGTGGTGCTGATCGGAGGTAGGTCTTAAGGCCATTGAAAGCGGCTTCGCACTCGGCGGACCATTCGAAAGCCTTGCCTTGCCTTGCCGTAGTGTATGAAAGAATTGTCGGTAGCGATTTGTGGACCGACTGATGAACCTGTTGAGTGCGGCGGCCATCTCCATCAACTTTTGAACCTTTTTCACTGAACGAGGGGAGCCGAGCTCCAAGATTGTTGTGATTTGCCTCGGGTTTGCTTCGATTCCTCGGTGGTTGACAATGTAACCTAAGAATTTGCCAGAGTTGATCCCAAACGCACATTTAGAAGCGTGCAGCTTCATTTTATACTTGCGTAAAATGCTGAATGTCTCTTCCAGATCGGCTAGATGAGTTTACTCTTCTTTGGATTTGACCACCATGTCATCAATGTACACTTCCATAGTCTGGCCAAGTTGCTCCTTGAACATGGAAGTGACCAGTCTTTGGTAAGTTGCCCCTGCATTCTTCAGCCCAAAAGGCATAACCTTATAGCAGTAGGTTTCTCTTGGGGTGAGGAATGCAGTTTTGTCTTGGTCCTCCGAATGCATGGCGATTTGATGGTACCCTCTGTAAGCATCGAGGAAGCTCACACGCTAATGGTGTGCCGTCGCATCCACAAGTTGGTCAATTCTGGGTAGGGGAAAACAATCCTTGGGGTAGGCTTTGTTTAGGTCCGTGAAATCAACGCACACTCGCCAAGTCCCATTTTTCTTCTTCACAACCACAGTATTAGAGAGCCAGGTAGGGTAGGTCACTTCCCTGATTGTCCCGGCGTCAAGCAACCTGTCAACCTCCTCAACAACGGCGGCAGTGTGCTCTGCGGTTGACCGCCGGCTTTTCTGAATGATCGGCTTGAATTTAGGGTCAACATTTAAACGGTGCTGTGAAACTGACGGATCTACACCCGGCATCTCATATGGTGTCCACGCAAATACATCAAGGTTGCCGAGCAGGAAGGAAATTAGCTGCTGCCTGTCGGCTTGATTCAAGAAGGCACCGACCATAAATAACTTGGCTGGGTTGCCGTCAATCTCAACTCGATCTAGGGCTTCCGTGGCCTTTTCACTTGGGAGCCGCCCAACATTGTCGAGGCTCTCTCGATCTGGCACCTCAATTGAATTCACTTGCAACTCTTTTGGCGTTTTTTCAACAAGGAGATAACATGCTTGTGCCGATTTCTGGGAGTCACGAATTTGCTCAATGTTGCGCTCTGTCGGGAAGCGTAACAGCTGATGATAGGTGCTTGGCACGACCTGCATAGTATGCAACCAAGTTCGTCCCATGATGAGATTATACGGCGATGGCAGCTTGACGGCTAAGAATTCCACATCCACTGTTCGGGAGCCCGCTCGGACGGGTAGTGTGATTTTCCCCAACGGGTATTCTGGATTGGCGTTGAAGCCGAATAGTGGATAAGGAGCCAGAGAGAGATTCGATTCAGAGAAGCCGAATTTGGTGAATTTCTTGTAATACATAACTTCTGATGTGCTTCCCGGATCGATGAGTACGCGTTCAACGGTGAATCGGTTTACGCGTAGCTCGATCACCAAGGGATCGATGTGGGAAAGTGTCACTCCGGCCAAATCTGAATCATCAAAAGCAATGCTCGCAGTTTCATGGGACTGTTTAGCCGGAGTGAGTTGATTTTGAGGGTCGGGATTTGACTGAATCGCATGCACCGCGGATGACATTGGTAGGCTGTATATCATGTGGATCACACCAAGTGGAGGGAATCCTGTCTTAAGGCTATTGCTTTGGTTGAGTTGCCTTTTCGGATGTATTGTTGTAGCCGACCATCTTGTACCAATTCCTCCAGGTGATCTTTTAATGCGTAACACCTCTCAGTATCATGGCCGTGATCCTTGTGATATTCGCATCGCCTATCTCGTCTTCTCGTTTCGGGAGGTCCCACCATTTTGGACGGCCATTTGAAGAACGGAAGGTGTTGGACTTTGGACATAACCGCGCTGATCGGCGCTGACAACTCTGTGTATTTCTTGTCGGCGCGCCTTGTGTGCCTGCCATCGACTTGCAGTTGTTCATTTGCTCGGTGGGGGCATTGGTCTCTCAATTGGCGAGAATCCCATCTCTTGTCCCGTTTAGCCCGATGCTACGGTTCGGCGCTCTGAGGCGGTACGGAACTTATCGGCTGAGCAATTTCAGAAGGGGCCATCTTGTTGGCCACGTTTCCGGCTTTAACCTGCAAGGCGTCATCCTCCACTTTGCAGTATTCCTCAACTTTCTTCATCAACGACTAGACTGTTTTGGGGGGTCTTCTAGTCAAGGAGCTGCGGAGAGCACTGTTAGGATGCAAACCCATTTTGAAGGTGGTGATGGCCATGGAGTCGTTGCAAGCGTCATCAACAAGATTAAAGCACTCCTAGTAGCGTGCTGAATACGCTCTTAGTGCTTCTCCTGGCTGGATCTGCATTGCCCAGAGAGAGTCGGCTTGTTTCGGCTAGACCTCGTTAGTGATGAATCTGGCCCTGAAGGATTTCTGTAATTGATAGAAGCTCTTGATCAAAGCTGGCTCCAGTTTATAATACCACCTGAGAGCCAATGGTCCCAAACTGTTGGGAAATATTCGGCACATGAGGGCCTTGTCGTCTGCATGCAATGTCATGGCTTGTTTGTAGTGACGGATGTGATCGGTGGGGTCTGATTTTCCATCATAGAGAGTGAACGACGGAGCTTTGAACTTTTTGGACAGGACCGCCCTTGCGATCCGTTGTACAAAGGGATCATGCTGGTCTTCTTCGTCTGAACTGTTTCTTCTTCGCTTATATGCCTTATACGTACACTCTCTTCAGAAGAACTGGTAGCTCGAGTCGACCCTTCTTTTTGGGCTCTGGGGATAATGAGTCAGAGTCACTGTTGGTGTCCTGTTGTCGGGCTCGAGGTCGTCGACCACCTGCCCTCAGAGGTTGTTCCGGATCTTGGCGTACAGCTTGTTTGGACTTCGCTACTTCCAAGGTCAAATCCTGACGGAGACGTTCTTTCTCAGCGATCATGTTCTCTAATCTCTGTTCGTTTTGCTTTGCTTGCTCCATAATCGCTTGCATTGCCTCTTGTGCTGATGTTGATGGTGAACCGAAGTTTAAGGCCCTTCTTGCGGTAATATTCTCTAGCCCAAGCATATTGCTTGGAGTGGTTTCATCTTGCGGTGTAGGGTCAATAGTGACTGCCGGAGGATCTTCCGTCACGCCTGCCATGGATGTGCTTGGGTATTCCCACAGATGGCGCCAATTGTGGGGAAGTGGTTTGGAAATACTCTTCAGATCCTGGGGGACGCTCGTGATCCTCAAATAGACACCTGAAAAGAAATGAACACTCTGGTCGGGGGTGTCGGAATTAGCATTCCGACGGACAAGTCAGTCTCTATTCTCTCTGGATTACTTGTAAGGATTACTTGTATTTTAAGTTAAGCACACTAGTTCTCACATACCTTTCTTCGATTGTTGTTCCTCTATTTATACTCGTTTCCTGGGCCTCGGGGCCTGGCCCACTTTTCGCCCATTATCCTCTTATTTATTCGGCGCCATAATTCAATAGCTATTCGGCTTATTTATTGTATTCGGCCTCCTGATCATGTAGGATGGGGCCGAATAATGTCTGTCTCCTAGGCCTCCAAGTGTACTTTGCTTATCTAATTCCGCTATTTATTCGGCTCCCACAATGCTAAAATTGCCATCCGAATCTGTTTGTACCCAAAATTGATAATCCTACGTGCAATCAAAATTTTGTATTTTTTAGTTTGGACATTATAATTCAGAGGGATTGATAGAGATGCAAAAGGACTTGAATGAAATCTTACCTTACGATTTGGAGAAGAAAAAAGAAGGTAGCGTTTGGTAGAGTTTTGTCAATGTGATTTGAGAGTATGAGTTGTATTTTGAGGTTGTGTGTTGTGGAATTATGATTTGAGTGTAGAAAATTTGTTTGGTTATGGTTTTTAAATAGAGTGTTGAAATGTGTTTTGAAGATGAATTTTGAATTAAGTTTTGAAAGTTTGATGTGACATGTGAAATAAGAAAATTTGTTTGGTGATGTGTTTTGGAAATAGTTTTCAAAACTTAATTCAATCAATAATTTATAATCAAACACTTAACTCATATATCGATATCCGTATTTTTTATCAACAGTAATAACCAAACTATTTTTAAAATACTGAAATTAAAAATTGATTTTTTTTTCAATTAATTTTTTTTCAGTAATTTTTTTGAATAATTTTTTTTTCAAATTTTTTTTCATTTTAAAATAAATCTATGTTAATTATTTTGTGTCAATTAAATTTTCTATCAATTCATTTTTTACGCCTTACAAACATCTTTTACAATACGTTTTTTATTTTTTTCTAAAATTTTGTTAAAAGTCAACAACTTTTGAGAATACATATTAATAAAAATTAACATAAATACACTAAGTTTAATATTTTAAAATAGAAATCATAACGTAAACCTTACAAAACATTATCAATTTTTTTTCTCATTTATTACACGTTATTAATTTAGTAATAAAGTCATAACAGATTGTGCAGTATTTGTTCAATATACGGATGTAATATTATTAAAAAATTATTAATATTATAAAAAAATAATAGATAAGAAATAAAAAGTAAAAAATAAAAATAAAAAACAACCTGAACCTTCAGAGTAGCTTCAGATAGTCGAACACCAGGAAGTCAGACCGGGACAACCGGGCGGTCATCCGGCCGGTCATACCATCTCACACCAATTCCCACTCAGTGGAAGCTTTTCAGAGAAGAAATATGAGGTTCACATGATACAGAGAAGAAATATGAGGTTCACGTTAAATTTTCAGAGACGATGGAGAAGGACATGGAAGCTTTTCCGATCAAAAGAGAAAGAAAGATGAGGTTCACGTGAAATTTTCAGAGACGATGGAGAAGGACATGGAAGCTTTTCAGATCAAAAGAGGAAGAAGGCAGAAACGTTAGAAGTAGAGAACTGAAGTACAAGCTGCCAAACGGGTTTTCAAACTGTAATTTGAATTAACACGCGGAATTGTATTTTGAATGTCCTATCCAAACGTGAAGCGGGAGTTCACGTGTTGAAAGTTAATTTGAAAATACAAACAAACAGAGCCGAAAGTTCTCACCTTGTTCTCTGTTTGCCAGGATCCTTCAGTTCTTGCAGCTGATAGACCAACATATGCATATATTGCCGGGACAAGAGAACCAGAAACAAACCTGTACTTATGTGTTCACAATGCAAATAAACAACAAATCAATCCAAGACTTACATGTTGCCATACCATCAATCCTAGGAGGAATTATGTTCATTACCTGTCCTGGACAAACAGTCATCCTGAAGCTGAGCCACGTTCATTAGCAGTAAGATAATAGGGCGATGATACAAAATCATATGGCCATAACGATTCTTGAAACAGCCTCTAGGATGAGTCAACCATGAAAACAAAACCCATTAACAAATCCTACAGATAATGCCTTTAATATACATTATAAATGATAGTTCTTGTATTTAAGTTGATTAGTGGATAATTCTTAACAATCACATATATGGTCATATTGTGTTGTGATGCCAATGAAATAGTACCTGTTTTTTTGCATCTATCCATAAGTTGTGTGCATTTGATACATGTGGTGTCGAATTGAGGTACACGAAGAAGGGGCCAAAGACTTTCCTCCATGTCTCTCCCCCTTCAAAATGAGCTAATATATCAACCCCAATATAATGAGTTCCATGAAACATCTGTTACATTAAAAATTCAAGAACATTCATTTAGCCTGTTACATCTTCTTGTTTAATGATGCCGTTTTAGAATATAACCAAGTTGTGAAGCTTTGAATCTTTCCACAGTTGATTGAAGAAATAATTTTGACCATCTTATCAAGCTAGTTTTTTGGATTCCAAAGAGAAAAATATTGATAAGTTGGTGCTAACCTAAAGTAATTCATGGTTTATTTTTATACATATCAAATTTGTAATACGATTTGCAGCTTAGCAGAGGAGAGTTACAGCAAGGCAGGCTGGACCAGTGTGGGCAGTGAGATTTGCTTAGTTGGACCACCATTGCGAAACTCATGGCTCGGAAAGATGATCCAGAACCCAACATATGGACCAGAACTTATCCAGCCATGCACTCCACTGTCTTTGTTGTCCATTGAGTACTGATACTTATCGTCAACCTGCACTCATCCACATACAAGACAGGCAAGTTCCTTGTTGGTTAATTTTTCTTGTTGGCAATTAAGGTCATATTCAAGGATCAAATTTCATTTCTCTATGTTGTTTTAGTTAGTTTAGAAATGGAAATGTTTCAGAAACAACAGGAAAATGACAAAAAATATTGTAAACGTATGAAAAACGTTTGGGGAAAAAGAAGAAGAAGAGAGACTAAAACCTATACATGCTCGATAACTAAACAATTGAACATGTTGAAGTTTATGAATGTTAGAAGTTACAAATGAAAATTTGTGTCATTTACAAAAGAAAATTTCTTGAGGATGAAAAAAAGAAAAGAAGATCATTTAGTTTCCTCTTCATATACTCCATAATCTCCTTTTCTTCTTTCTACCTTTTTAGTTTCTTATATTCTCTTATAAATTCTAAATTTTCCTTTTTACATGAATATTTTTTTGTTACCCCCCAAAAAAATTGTAAATAGAAGACCATTTTTGGATATTATTAACAGGTGTCAAAATAACTTCTTGTTTTGGTATTTTTGTGGTGTTTCAGTGTGTTTCAGTAGGTTTTCAATAGAAAAATTGAAATTTTGATATTCGACATATGTTTCATTTCGGTTTCCTAGGAAACAGAATTGTTTTGGCTGTTTTGTTTTCGAAATTTTGTTCTTCAATCATAATACATGCTTGTTTATGCACACACATGTATGTTATAGCACACATTTGGGATAAGATTATTCACCTCGCCTTTGAGATCTGGATTAATGGGATTTGTTAGCAAAACTGATTCAGGTACAATTAGCTGTTTGCTTCTATCTGGGAGTATATCCTCTGGCATTGGCATAATCTTCTGCTTTTCATCTGAAATTGCCATATAATGAAACCTGCTTCAGTCTTTTGGTGTCAATGTACACTTAAAAACACCAGAGAGTTCTGAAATTCACTTAGGAGACTTCATTTTACTTTTCTCGTCGCAACTTGAACACCATTCTTGTTTGAGCAAGATCAAAGGCACGACACCCTGGAGGACGCTCGTATATTGCGTAGCAATAGAAGCCTGAAACACCACTCCTCATAATGTACCTGGACAATACAAAACATTTTAGACAGTATAAGTTGAATTTGGGAGCAATTTATTGACTGAATTTGGGGGAATATAGAGACTAGACCTTAAGTCAACACTGAGCGGAAAGTCTGATGCCTGGGGTTGAAGGATCATAAGTACTTCTGAAAGAGAGCTCCAACTTCTCATTACTCGTGTGTATCACACTGTAGTTAGATCCTTTGAGGCTGTGTAGTAAAAGGGATTATGTTTCAGCTTCTTGTTAACATTTCCTACTCTTGGAGTTTTCTTATGCTCCGTTTGTTTTGTCAAAAAATCTTTTTCTAAAATCTTTTCTGAAAAATGTTTTTCTTATATTTGGTTGCATCCAAAAACTGAAGCGGCAGTGGTGGTGGTGGCAACGATGGTTGCAATAGGGGCTGTGGTGGTGATAAAGGTGATGGTGTTGAAATATTTTCTGGAAAACGTCTCACATGAAAAACATTTGTTTATGTTTGGTTGCAACCTTGGAACTGATGAGCTAGTGGCAGTGGCAGTGTTGGCAACGATGGTTGTGGCAGGGGATGGGGGCGGTGGGGATATTGTTGGCAAGACCTAGTCCAGAAAAATGAAACACGTATTTCACCAAAATAAGCTATTTTGGAATAATCATGGAAAACGTTTTCAGTTCTCTCTCATTTTTCTGCTATACTAAACGTTAGAAATTCCGTAAAATATTTTTCTTGAAACAAATGGAGCATTAGTGCGAAACAGAGGAGAACATATTCAAAATAAAAATCATACTATTGATATCTATCTTGCCCTCCTGGCAAGCTCCAGTTGAGGTCCCAATATCTGCACATTTTACACAGAAAACAGTGTAAATTATAGTGTTTGAACACAATTATGATCACTTGGGAATTGTGAATTTGCTAGCATTAGCTGCAAATGCTTTCCTAATTGCTTCTTACGAAACAAACCATTCATAATCTCCCAGTAATAGACTATATATTTATAGATAGATTAAAAAATTAGAAGGGAAGATAATATTAAATATATATATATATATTATGATCTTGGTAACCTTTAGTAACAAATTATATTTATTTATATAATAAAGTATATTATCTATTATATTATTATATAACAAATTATATTTATTTATATAATAAAGTATATTATCTATTATATTATTATATAACAAATTATATTTATTTATATAATAAAGTATATTATCTATTATATTATTATATAACAAATTATATTTATTTATATAATAAAGTATATTATCTATTATATTATTATATAACAAATTATATTTATTTATATAATAAAGTATATTATCTATTATATTATTATATAACAAATTATATTTATTTATATAATAAAGTATATTATCTATTATATTATTATATAACAAATTATATTTATTTATATAATAAAGTATATTATCTATTATATTATTATATAACAAATTATATTTATTTATATAATAAAGTATATTATCTATTATATTATTATATAACAAATTATATTTATTTATATAATAAAGTATATTATCTATTATATTATTATATAACAAATTATATTTATTTATATAATAAAGTATATTATCTATTATATTATTATATAACAAATTATATTTATTTATATAATAAAGTATATTATCTATTATATTATTATATAACAAATTATATTTATTTATATAATAAAGTATATTATCTATTATATTATTATATAACAAATTATATTATTTATATAACAAATTATATTATTTATTATATAATTATCATTATATAACAAATTATATTATTTATTATATGTTAGAAACGGGAGGGGGAAGACGACGCAGATCGACAAGAAAGAAAGAGAGAGAGAAGAAGAAGAAGCAGCAGGAGGTGAGCACGATCGCGATGGCCATGGCGATGACGATCGAAGGCGATCGTGAGCAGATCGTGAGGGCGAAGACGACTGGAGGTTCGACGAAGGTTTGTCTTCTCACTCTCTTCCTTCACACACTCTCTCCTCTGTCTCTCTCTCCTCGCCGTATCTGACACCAACAAGTTAGGGTTTTTGTTCTTCTTCACCAACGATCCCATTTTGGCTAGGATCGCGTTTCTCTCTCTACGGAAACGCGATTCCTACACTTTTCTTTCTAAGAAACGCGGAGGAAGATTCGTCACCTGTTAGGACGATTCCTGCAACTAAGATAGGAACTGTTGAACTGCTGCCTCCAGAATAGGAATTAGTTGTAGATTATTTTCAATAATGGTTGTAATGGTTGCCTATGCTTCCACAATTCGTGCCACGTTTTTATTTATGATTGTTACATCTTGTAGTGGGTGGTTCTCATTTGCCTTATGAATGGCCTGGGAACTTTTGGAATAAGAAGGCAGTTAGTTATAGTCTCAAAAAAACCTCTCTCTCTCTCACTCCAGTCTCTGTTCTCCTAAGCCTCTGTTCTCCTCTTATACAAAATTCATATTATTTGGTATCAGAGCCAGGTTACATGGATACGCGGGCCAAAAGCAACGCTAAGTTTCGCAGTGAAGTCAACGAAGCATTAGCTCGTCACGAATCCAACTTCGACCAAATCCACGGCACCCTCCAAACTGTTTTGACAGAACTCCAGACCATGCGAGTCTCGCAAAACACGCCTTCCATCGATAACCCATTTGCCCCAGCCGAAACCTCTCATAACCAACCTCTTTCCACTACCCACAACACTCCAGACCGAAATCGCAACAACACCCCAGACCGAAACCACACACACTTAAAGCTATCATTTCCTAAATTCAACGGAGACGATCCGACGGGCTGGATCTTTAAGGCTGAACAATACTTAGATTTCAAGAGTGTTGCTCCTGACCAACAAGTTCAGCTCGCTTTTTTTCACCTCAAAGGCATAGCTCTCTAGTGGCTTCGATGGCTAACCAAGTTCAGAGGTCCATTAACTTGGAACGAGCTAACCAAGGCCCTTTTGCTCCGCTTCGGTCCCACCGATTATGAGGATCCCTCAGAAGCCTTGACCCGCCTCAAACAAACTTTGACAGTGACTACCTATCAAGAAGCCTTCGAGATGCTCTCACATCGTGTTGATGGGTTGCCCGAAAATTACTTGATTGGGTGTTTCATTGCTGGACTCCGTGACGACATACGCCTGGATGTCAAACTCAAGCAACCCTACACCTTGGCCGACACCATTGGAGCGGCACGGCTAATTGAAGAGCGCAATGCTCTACAAAAAAAAGGGAATAGCTCCTTCCGTCCTCAAGTGGCAGCCTTCACCCCACGGTCTTCTCCAAACAACACAGCCGGTGTTCTAGGACCCCCACCCACATCGAAGGTGGGTCAAACCTCGGCCAATGCTCCAGTTCCAGTCCGACTAATTACTAGTCAAGAGGCACGCGAACGGCGCGAAAAAGGGCTGTGCTATTATTGTGATGAGAAATTCACTCCGGGTCACCGCTGTCAAAGACCCCAGTTGTTTATGATTGAAGAGTCACCAATCCTCGAACCTACCATTGCCATGGACCCTCCCGAAGAACCCAAAATGGCCGAGCTCCTACCCGAAATCTCATTCCATGCAATAGCTGGGATGACACATCCTCAAACATTCCGGGTGGTAGGCAAATTACAAAATAAAGCAGTGACTATCCTCATTGACAGGGAAGCACCCACAATTTCATTGATCAAGCCATACTCACGAAATTCGGGTTGCTCGTTGCTCGCGATCAGAAGTTGCAAGTAATGGTGGCCAATCGGGACAAAATCGACTGCGATGGACAATCCCTTGGGCTCACCCTCCTCGTCCAAGACTTTCCAATTCAAGCAGATTTTTATGTTCTACTTGCAGCGGCCTGTCAAGTGGTCTTGGGAGTTCAGTGGTTGGCCACCCTGGGTCCGATCGAGACTGATTACAGCCGTCTCACAATGTCCTTCCAGCAAGGAGGAAAATCTTGTATGTTTCAAGGCCTTAAGCAACCTACACCCACTGCCTTGAGTGATAAGGAACTACTCCACCTCAATGGCACAGCCTTATTCTTTCAAATCATTCCAAGCCATGAACCAACTTCAGACAAGGACCACCCCGCCGACCTCGCCCAAATCCTCACTGAGTTTGAGCATGTCTTTGCCGTCCCCAATACCTCGCCACCAATACGAACCCATGATCACCACATACCATTACAACCAAATCAAGAACCAGTGAGCGTCCGACCCTACCGATACCCTTATTATCAAAAAGTAGAAATTGAAAGGATGGTGAAGGAATTTCTTGATCCAGTACCAGCCCATTTTCTTCACCGGTATTGCTCGTCAAAAAAGCGGATGGAGGTTGGCGGTTTTGTGTTGATTATCGAGCTCTCAACAATATTACAATCAAAGATAAGTACCCGATCCCGGTCATAGATGAACTCCTCGACGAATTACACGGGTCCAGGTATTTTTCGAAACTTGACCTCCGCGCCGGATATCATCAAATACGGGTTCAAGAGGCTGATATACACAAAACTGCTTTTCGCACGCATGACGGACATTACGAATTTGTTGTTATGCCCTTCGGCCTTACAAATGCCCCCTCCACCTTCCAAAGTTTGATGAACGACTTGCTACGACCTTACTTGAGGAAATTTGTTCTGGTCTTCTTTGATGACATCTTGGTGTACAGCAAAAATTGGGTTGATCACCTCGGGCACCTCCGTGCAGTCCTTCTTGTTTTATCCAGCAATCAGTTGTTTGCTAAACAATCTAAATGTTGTTTTGGCGTGTTACAGGTGGCATATTTGGGACACCTCATTTCATTTGCAGGGGTGGCCGTTGATCCCGGCAAAATTAGTTCAGTTCTCGAGTGGCCAACTCCCACTTCCACCCGAGGTGTTCGTGGCTTCCTTGGCTTAGCCGGATACTACCGAAAATTTATTAGTGGTTTTGGAGGGATAGCTGCGCCTCTCACTCGCTTATTATCCAAAGATGGGTTCCATTGGACTTCTAAGGCCGCCGCCGCTTTCTCACAACTCAAACAAGCCCTCACATCTCCTCCAGTCCTACGTTTACCATATTTTTCACAATCCTTTGTGATTGAATGCGATGCTTGTGGGGTGGGCATCGGGGCTATTTTGTCACAACAAGACCAACCCATAGCTTACTTCAGTGAAGCTCTCAAACCTTCGGCCTTAGGTCTATCGACCTACGAGAAGGAGATGCTAGCAATAGTGAAGGCCATCTGCAAGTGGAGACCATATTTAATCGGTAAACCTTTCATTGTCCGGACGGATCAGAGGAGTTTAAAATATTTGCTAGAGCAACGGATCACGACACCGGCACAAACACGGTGGTTACCGAAGATCCTTGGTTATGATTATATCATTGAGTACAAGAAAGGAAGGGAGAATTGTGGTGCGGATGCTCTCTCACGGGTTGGAGAACTAGAGTTCCTCGCCGTGTCCCTGCCCGTTGCCGATTGGTGGGCTACACTCCAATGTGAGGTAGCCAACGATCCATTTTATAATCAATTACTAGAATCAATTCCATCACACCTCCAGCCGCAGTACTTTTTACGTGATGGGGTTCTTTTCAAAGGAGAGTGCATCTATTTAAGTCCTACTTCGCCACTACTTCCAGCAATTTTGTTAACACATCACTCGTCACCAAGTGGTGGACACTTTGGCTATCATAAAACATTGAGCCGCATCAAAGCAAGCTTTGCTTGGTCTCACATGCGAACTGCAATCAAGGAATTCATCAAAAATTGCGATGTCTGTCAACGATGCAAATCTAATTGCTTGCGACCCGCTGGCCTATTAAAACCATTGCCAATACCAGCCAAAGTATGGACTGACATTTCCATGGATTTCGTAGAAGGGTTGCCGCTGTCCCACGGTAAAACTGTCATCATGGTGGTCGTGGATCGCTTGACCAAATATGCACATTTTATTCCACTCAAGCACCCCTTTACTGCCATCACTGTGGCTAAAGCCTTTATCGAACAAATTGTTCGACTTTATGGCATGCCAGCATCCATTGTAAGTGACCGAGATAAAATCTTTATGAGTTTATTTTGGAAAACTTTATTTCAGATCCAAGGTACAGCTCTTTGCATGAGTTCTAGTTATCACCCACAAACTGATGGTCAAATGGAGGTGGTTAATCGCACGCTCGAGCAGTATCTTCGATGCTTCACACATGGGCAGCCAAGAAAATGGATGGACTTGGTTGCATGGGCTGAATATAGCTACAACACTTCCACTCACTCGTCCACCAAAATTTCCCCTTTCGAGGCCGTGTACGGGGTACCTCCACCCACTTTACTTTCCTACATTCCAGGGACAACAAAAGTTCAGGCCGTTGACGACCTCTTGCGCAATCGAGATGACATCCTTAGTGCATTGCGTCGTAACTTGACTGTCGCTCGTGACCGAATGAAATCCCAGGCTGACCGACATCGACGAGAGCTTGTTTTTGAGGTCGGTGATTTTGTGTACCTCAAACTCCAACCATACCGGCAGAAATCAGTGGCTTTTCGCAGCTCTATGAAGCTCTCACCTCGGTTCTTTGGTCCTTGTAAGGTTCTTGCTAGAATTGGCCCAGTGGCGTACAAGCTCGAGCTGCCAGAGGGTTCCCAAATCCACAATGTTTTTCATGTCAGTCTTCTCAAGAAACTCGACGGTCCCATCACCATGGCTTCCCATCAACTTCTGCCAGTTTCGGACACATCCGAGATCCTCAACCTGAAGCCGTGTTGGACACCCGTATTGTTCAAAAAGGACGTTACCGCCCCAAAACCGAGATTTTGGTTAAATGGATTGGGGCGCCAATTGAGGATGCAACCTGGGAGAATCGTTGGCATTTTTTGAAGACTTACCCTGCCTTTATCCTTGCGGACAAGGATAATTCCAGAGGGGAGGAATGATATGTCTGTTGCATTGCTGCTTTTGGGAGTGAGTCATGCATGAGAATAGGAACTGTTGAACTGCTGCCTCCAGAATAGGAATTAGTTGTAGATTATTTTCAATAATGGTTGTAATGGTTGCCTATGCTTCCACAATTCGTGCCACGTTTTTATTTATGATTGTTACATCTTGTAGTGGGTGGTTCTCATTTGCTAACTGCCTTCTTATTCCAAAAGTTCCCAGGCCATTTATAAGGAAAATGAGAACCACCCACTACAAGATGTAACAATCATAAATAGAAACGTGGCACGAATTGTGGAAGCATAGGCAACCATTACACAACTAATTCCTATTCTGGAGGCAGCAGTTCAACAGTTCCTATTCTCATGCTAAGTCCTATTCTCATGCATGACCCACTCCCAAAAGCAGCAATGCAACGGACACATCATTTTTTAAAGGTTACCCTCTATTTGTTTCACTTGACTTGAGGTCCAGAAGGTTGCCCAGTCCTCCATATTTTATGCCAGTTACAAATCCTTGTGGTTTTGCTATTGTGAGTCTGACTAACCCATTATCCAGTATAACCTGCACCAAAATATGATATGAAAAATATGAGAGAGAGAGAGAGAGAGAGAGATGGATTGGTAGAGTAGACACACGTAGGAGCTTTTGGTGATCAAAGTCACATTCTTCTTTGCCATAACAGAAATGGATTTCCTACTCTGCGCTTTCAGTACTCAGGAGAAATGAGAATGGCTAGCTGGAAGTATTGAAGTGCTTTTTTCATTTTTTGTTTTTAGAACTAGTCGTTGGTTACTATGAGCATTAAGGGAAGTGTTAAAACCTATCACCTACATCATCCACTAAACCGTAGGAGCTTTTGGTGATCAAAGTCACATTCTTCTTTGCCATAACAGAAATGGATTTCCTACTCTGCGCTTTCAGTACTCAGGAGAAATGAGAATGGCTAGCTGGAAGTATTGAAGTGCTTTTTTCATTTTTTGTTTTTAGAACTAGTCGTTGGTTACTATGAGCATTAGGGGAAGCATTGGCAACCAAATTCTATATTTATTTAAACATTATATGCTTTTGTAATTCTAGTTTATATCACCTATACATTGGAGCTCTATCCGAACAAAGTTATCTAAATAAATAGATTCTTTCCACTATATATTGTTTCTTGCCTATTCATTGGTATTGCTATATTTTTAAATTTATGTATGTGTTTTTTTGTGAAAGAAAGAAGAGGAAATACCACTTGAGCAGCCTTCAACGAGAGAGTTAGACTTCTCAGACTAAGAAACTCTGAAATTTCACAGTTTCTACGTTTGAAAAACAGCTTAGTTTTACAGTTTTTGCGCATAAACTGTAAAAGTTCAGAAACACCCTTCATTTTTTAATCAAATTCACTGGAGTTCTCTCTCTCTGTCTCTCTGTCTCTCTCCATTGCGACTGTTGTGACAACTTCCATATTTTCATCTCCAATTTGACTTAGGCATTGAAGCTATTTTGTATACATGCTGAAACTGCTTATCAATTACTGATGAGATTTCTTTCCAAATTTGAGTTCACTTGCTTCCTATATTTCAGGTCTTTCAATTCAACTTTGTTGGCAAAACAATGTGGGTGCCTTCTAAAGTCTCCAAATGCTTTCTGGGCACAAACAAGCAAAGGTCATGAAACTCCGAAATTTCACAGTTTCTACGTTTGAAAAACAGCTTAGTTTTACAGTTTTTGCACATAAACTGTAAAAGTTCAGAAACACCCTTCATTTTTTAATCAAATTCACTGGAGCTCTCTCTCTCTCTCCATTGCGACTGTTGTGACAACTTCCATATTTTCATCTCCAGTTTGACTTGGGCATTGAAGCTATTTTGTATACATGCTGCAACTGCTTATCAATTGCTCATGAGATTTCTTTCCAAATTTGAGTTCACTTGCTTCCTATATTTCATGTCTTTCAATTCAACTTTGTTGGCAAAACAATGTCGGTGCCTTCTAAAGTCTCCAAATGCTTTCTGGGCACAAACAAGCAAAGGTCATGAACACCTGTCCCCAGAGGTCATGTACTAGTGGTGTTGGACATGGACATGCACAGAACACACTCCGATTAGGAGTTGCTTTCTTTCCTCGACAAAGTTGAAATGGTTGGTTGGGGAATTTGGAAAACGACAAATAGGTGACGGGGAAAATGACCACTTCATGAATGACAAATAGCTTTCCTTTAAGCATAGATTTCAACATTTCATCTCTGAAACCTCAAAGGCTGCCTAGGACACGGGTCGAACATGCTACAAGAAATGTTTCATATATATATATTTATTACAATCAGACAAATGGGAACTCGCAATGGAATTGTTGGCACATATTGGGGACATGTAGTGTCCTATTAAAAAAAATTATATATATATTTTCATCATGCTAGCATACGCAAGATTGATGAAATTGATGAGAATAAATATATAATATTTAAATATATGACAAATATATTTTGCACATGTATCTTGTGTACCGTATCTTACATTTTAAAAAAATTTACATGTCTGCATGTTATGTACCTATTGTGTTATATATTCATATCCTTACTTTCTTAGGTGGCCAATCAAATTGTTGGCACATATTGGGGACATGTAGTGTCCTATTAAAAAAAATTATATATATATTTTCATCATGCTAGCATACGCAAGATTGATGAAATTAATGAGAATAAATATATAATATTTAAATATATGACAAATATATTTTGCACATGTATCTTGTGTACCGTATCTTACATTTTAAAAAAATTTGCATGTCTGCATGTTATGTACCTATTGTGTTATATATTCATATCCGTACTTTCTTAGGTGGCCAATCATGTGTTTGTTGAATATTTGAATTTGAACCGGAAACAGTAGAACGCATTTTATTTGGATGATGCTAGTGGACTGTATTTTATTTGGGTGGGTTCAGTACATTTTCTGAATGAGGACTAGCCATTTTGGATTAATAAAAAGTTGTGTTTTATTTACACATTTTCAAAACACACTGCAAAGTTGTCTTTGTGATTATGCTCAAATGGCGAGTCGTTCAAGTTCTACCCAATGCCTGAGTTTGCGTTCCTGAGATAGGTCCAAATTGTTGAAATTGGTCCCTGGGCACAACACAAATAACCTTGCCTAGGATCGTTTGTTGGTTCTGTGAAAAAAACAAAAAAATCACTTTATATCATAAATATATCAAATAGACACTACATTGTGTTGCAATAAAAAATATCAGTTTGAGTTATAATTAAAAATTCCAGTTATAGTCAATAATGCAATGATGTGTACCTTTCATATAACATTCGATTATAACGAAATCATCAATTTAAATCATAATCGAATCAATCCCATATATACTGATAACATAATCACAAATTTTGGAATAACTTTTCAAAATTACAGGCATAGGATGCAAAGCAAAGGTACAAAACTCATTGGCTTGTCCTCTTCAAGCATTCAACTTTGCTGAGAAGTTATAGAAGTGCTTTTGCTTTACCAATGTTTATAGAAGTGCTTCATATCATAGCTTTTTTGTTAGCATTGATTCCTTAGAATTGGCTTGCTTTACTGACTAGTCACAGTCAACAGTTTAAAAAAGATTACTGCTATTCACACTTGCCTAAATTTTTTGAACTTCTTAATTTTTAATTTTTCTTTTATCATCATTTTATTTTGAAGTGAAATTACATTAGAATACATTATTTAATGAAAAACTCACCTACCAAATAAGAACTGACACTACACAATATTGTACACCCACCCACACCTCCACCTATATGTATTCCACCTTTCTAACTTTAAACCTGTTATTCTTCGTAACCAATCAATATAAACCCTAAATCTGTTACTCTTCATAACTATCTTAAACCTTGAATGTATTTTCTTCATTACCATCATAAACCCTCCTGAACCAGAAACCTTGAACCAGAAAGCTCTTAGCAATGGAGGATGATGCTAACAATTCTGATGAAGTTGGCGTTCCATTGATAAGTTTATCTGTTTTGCATTAACATTCTCAGTCGTTTTTAATTGTTATTGTTTTGTTCGAACTGTTTGGTACTGGTTTGCCAACTGTTAAGATTATGTTTGGTAACACAGTACTAAACACAAACATCTAATCAAGAGATGGGTTCCAAACTATAATGTAGATAGTCGGTACTGTTGAATTGAACATGACCTTTATTTTTGGCATTGGGGTGCCGAACGGTTCGATTTTTGTATCTTCAACATCAGATTATATTTTTCGTGAGGGTTTTTCCTCCTAAAACCCCCTTTTATGTCAAAATAAACCAAAAATAAAAATGTGATAGGAAGAAGAGAGGCAATGTTGTTGATAAGATGGAGAATTGGTATTTACCTGAGAGGAATTTTTGATGAGTTTTCTGCAATGGTGGACAAGAATTTCTTACGAGTTTTTTGACCGTATTCTTTGGACACCATTGAGGCAATTCTTCCTTTCATTGAGAGTTGATAGGAATTTCAATGATGGACCGTCGATACAATGCTCTTCACTGAGGTAATAGTGTTTACTGATACAATGACCGTTGGTATTCTTTTCAACCGGAGATGGTCGGTCATCAAAAGGAGGAGAGAGGGTATTCAAAATTAGGTGTGTATGCCTTGGGTATGATAATATTATGAATAGAGATAAATTTGATATTAAGTGGGGTGTCTAAAGAAATCTCATTGAAATTTAGGGTTTAGAGTAAGGGCACAAAGAAATGGGAGGTCCAAAAAATTTAGGCAGGTGCTAATAGCAGCCCTCTTAAAAAAGTCATGTTCCTTTGCTCTTTTTTGTTTTTTGAATTTTCACTTTTTTTATTTTATAATTTTGTCTTTAATAAATTTTTTAATTGTTTAATCTTTTTTTTTTTACTTTTTAAAATCACATAATTTAGATGCGTTTAAGAAGTATAACATTTGTGAAAAAATTTGAAAAAAAAAAATTCACCGTGACAAAAAAATACATAAATACCATTTTTTTTTTCTTGTGAATAAATTACACTTACCTTTCTTGAGGTTTAGAGAAAATAAAATAAATCCCACAGTTTTGACATAATTACATTGAGTTCCTTTGAGATTTTAATTCATATAACATTTAGCCCTATTTTCATCAATAATTTGTTAGTTATATGTATGAGAAAAAAATGATATAGTTATATCTTTTATACGAAAATGTATATTTTACGTTGTTTATTTTTGTATTTTCGCATTATCTGAATTAGTTTCGATTTGTTTAATTTTACTAAAAAGGAAGTCAGTATAATTATTTCAAAATTATATTTTTTCCAAACCTTAGGACAGGTCAGTGTCATTTACCCTTTCTAACAATTTTCTTCCCACCAAATTAATTTTTTAAAAATTTCAAAAGGAGTGTTAATCTGTTCTTATCCCTCTCTTAACTAAACCAATCACTTCTTAGATGAAGCAAAGAAAACTAGATTTTAAGATCATATTTGTTTGGCTCTTTAGAAAAGAAGATTGGAATAATAACTAGTAGGATCTATTTAAAGAGTGTTTGGTTGTAGACATGAGTGAGGAGATTAACTATTCTCTTGGACTAGTAATCCTCCCAGTGGTAGGACTAACAAAGTCATAGCAGGGTTGAGATTAAAAATTGAGTGAGGGGATTAATGCAATTTTAAATGATTTTTAAGCAAAAATTATATTTTTTAGAATAAAAAAATAATTATAATATTAAAAAATACTAAAACTTAAAAAATATTAATTTTATATATTAATACTATTTATAGTATTACTAATTTGATAGTGTACAAACAAACATTATTTATCTTAAATAAAAAAATAATTATAATATTAAAAAATACTAAAACTTAAAAAATATTAATTTTATATATTAATACTATCTATAGTATTGTCAATCCGGTACTGAATAAACAAATACTATTTATCTTATATCTCCAACTTAATACCACCATACTAATAATTTTCTTACTTAATTTTACCGTACTCTTAATCCCCTCCATCTTATGAGCCAACCAAACGTGGCCTACACTCATTCAAACTTCATTCAAAAGCTAAAGCTAAAGCCATCATCCTCATCTTCTTATCCTGCCCCATCTTCGAAGCCATCTTATTCTTCTTGTTTCGCCATGGCGGCTTTATTTGAGACAGTGTTGGTTTCTCAGGCAGCGGAAGAGGAGGAGGACTCAATTGGCACCACCAGTGTTGAAGTTTCTATGGCTACATCTATACTTGTAATTGTACTTTCAATGGGTATATTTTCCATGGCTGTATCTGCTGCACTACAGGTTTCAAGAGCACTCTATAACTACTTCACTCGTACTGGTTAGCTCCCTCAATTAATTCTTCATCATCATCATCATCATCATCATATATAGATAGATCTTGTGATTTAGTAGTAAATTTCATTTCATTTCGTTTCATGGCATGATTTGATTTGCATTGATTTGTTGTAGAATTACAAGTTTCTGGTTTAGCGGAACTATGAAAGTTAATATAATTGGAATCCTTAAAAATTTAGGCCTCGATCATTTTCAGAGCTAGAATTGGAATCCTTAAAATTTTAGGCCTCGATTGTTTTCAGAGCTAGAATGAAAGGAATTGATAGTGAGGGGATTAAGTAAGATTGTGTTTATTTTGATGATAGTTGTTGGTTTTGTGATTGTTAAATTATTTTTATTCCTTGATAGTGAGGGGATTAAGTAAAATTGTGTTTGTTTTGATGATAGTTGTTGGTGTTGTGATTGTTAAATTATTTTTATATAAAATAATAAAAAAAATACAAAAACATTAAACATTAATTTTTTTTTTTAAAAAAAAAAAACGTCCAACATGTAAAAAATAAAAATAAAAAAGAAAAAAATAAAACAATGATTTTTTACTTAAAAAAAAATACAAAAAATTAAACACTAATGTTAAAAAAAAATAAAAAATGCCTAACATGTAAAAAATAATAAAATAATAATAAAATAGTCTGACGGATTATTTTTTTAATACCACCTCCATCTCCACCTCCACCTCCTCCATCTCAATCCCCCTTATAAGGTTCAATCTAATTTGGACCTGCATCTCAATCCCCTCCCCAGATCTGCAAACAAACACAACATGAAATGGGTCCTACCTCTATCCTATCCCATCTCTCCCTCTATACCCAAAACAAACGGGGCCTTAGGGTGAACTACAAATGCACTCTCTAAAATTTGCTTGAAATATGGATTGTTCACTATGATTTTAGAAATTACAAATACCCCATTGTCAGCATTTTTTATTTAATAAATTAACTAAAAAAAATAAAATTCCTAATTACTTATTTATAAAACAATAAAACTATTTGTATTGTTAATTGAGATATATTTTTAACGTCTATTAAAAACTATTAATTGCCTTGATAATTTATTAATAAAATGGGTCATTTGTTATAGGACTAGAAACTTGAAGGGGTAAAATGTAATTTCTAAAACTACATATAAGGTAATTTGTATTTTAAACAAATCTCACGAAGTGTGTTCGTGGTTTATCCTAAAATTTATGCTTTACTCTAATGCTCCATTTGTCTTAGCAAAAATTATTTTCTTATGACTTTTTTTTTGAGGGTTTTTACATCACTGATCTCTCTAATTTGAGTGAAATTTTACTTTGATCATTGTAGTTTTAATTTGAGTAATTTGGTCCTTACACTTTCAATTTTGTTACAATGTGGTTCCTTTGTAATGAGTTGTTAACACTTTCAATTTTGTTATAATGTGGTTTCTCTGTAATTAGTTGTTAACATTTTGAACGAAAAAAAGTCATGTGTAAAACTAGAGAGATAAAAGTGGAATTTAAAACTAACTATAGAGACTACCAGTATAATGAATATATTACACCAATGGTACCTGTAATTTGTTTTAAATTTCATTTTGGTCCCTTTAATTTTACACATGGTCTTTTTCCGTTTCAAATTCTAATGGTATGTGATTGAGGGATCACATTGTAACAAATTAAAAGTATAAGGATCAAATTGTTCAAATTAAAACTACAGAGATTAAAGTGGCACTTCATTTAAACTACAAGGAATAATTGTGTAATTTACCTTACTCTTTTTAAAGAAAACATTTTACAAAAAAATCATATTATATTTTTAAAAAAAAAAAAATATTTTCTTATATTTAGTTACGACTTTGAATTAATCTACTAATAAATAGTAGTGATGTTGAGATAGTGGCTATAAAGTGACCACCTCATGTGATGTGTTACGCATATATGATTAGGCTGAGTCCGAAAGCCCTCTTAGCCTAATTAATTATATATCAATCACAATGCATAGTGGTCAGTAGTAACTTAGTTTTCCATGTTGTTAGGTTGTAGAAATTTTGACTTAGCACTATGTTTGGAAATTTAGGAGAGAAAAGAAAAGAGAGAATTACTTAAGTTATAAGAGAAAAGAAAAGAAAATAAATGATTGTGGTTTTTTTTTTGTTTTTTTTTGGATAAGTAAGAAATAAAAGAAAAGAAATGATTATGATTTCTCTTCTTCTTATTTGGTTAGATTTCATAAGAGAAAAGAAAAGAAATTATTTTATGTTATATTACTAAAATAACTTTTTTATATTTTCTATCATTTTATTTCTTTTATTTTTACAGGGACAAAATTGGTATTATAAAAATATTGATTTCTTTTCTCTTTCAATCTCTTCACTTTTGGGAAGATTGAAAATGAGAGTTATAAGAGAAATGAGTTTCTCTCGGTTTCTCTTCATTTCTCCTCATTTCTCTCCACTTAAACTATCCAAACAAGTAAGAGAAATACATACCTCTCTATTTTTTTTGTCTTTTCTTTCCGAATCACTCAATCCAAGTATAGCGCAATGCCTTCATAGTGTATAATGTGAAACACATTTTTTGTGGAATTAAAGTCAGCAAATTATTAATTACAATAAGGAATCATATTCTCTCTAATCCACAGTGAATAGGACCGTGCTGCTCGAGGAGGAGACCAATGCAATTAAGATATTGAGTTACAATGTTATGTTCAAGAATCACATGCTAAACAAGAGGATGGAGGCTTTGGGTGAAATAATTCTATGTCATTTGCCAGATGTCATTTGCTTTCAGGTACCATGAAGTTTCCTTCTTGTCCCAAAAGTCATTAGACCTATTTAGTGTAACTTATTGTAAGTTAAAAATTGATAATAAAAAAGTAGAAGTCCAAAATATCTCCTTCCAAATTTTTGAATAATAAGTTTTTTTTAAAAAAAATAAAAATAAAATAGTTTTGCTTAATAAGTTGTAAGTAGAAACTGTATTAAATAATCTGACAAAAATTTTCAGAATAGAAAAAAAAAGTTATGCACAACTTAAATAAGTTATACCAAACAGTCCTCGTAGGCTAAGGACTTAGTATATCTAACCGTTATATTACATGTAAGATTGCTTCCATATGACCCTTTTCACATATAAGATTCTGTTTTTGTTTTTTTTTTTGGGATAATTTTAAGGCTCTGCAACATGATAGGAGACTCATACATTAAACTGTCTTTATAAAATAATTATCATACTAAGAGTTGATTTGAGAAGTGACTTTTTAATCAAAATATACAGTGAAAAAATTAAAGAATTTGGAAATAGTGAAATCGAAACCATTTTTCTGTGCAGGAAGTTTCACTGGAAATTTACTCCATTTTTGAGCAATCCGAGTGGTGGAATAAATATAGTTGTTCAGTTTTGCATGAAACAGTAAAATCGGAACCATTTTTCTGCATTCAGGTAAAAAAGCATTGTTCAGGTGAAAGTTCTTTTATTAGTATTTTTTGATAATTTGTCTCGTTAAGGATGTTTAAAGATTCAATTGAGGGTAAATTACACTTTACACTCCTATATTTTGTACAAAATCTCACGTTGATTTATACACACGAAATCGTAATAGTCAACTCTCTACACTTTTAGTCAAATTTCACTTTTACACATAAAATCGTGATAGTTAATTCTTAAACTTCTGGTCAGTTGTCAATTTGCCTCTTCTGTTATTCCATTATTTAAGTTTTTAACAGAATCTAGTCATGTAACAAACATGTGACTACGAAATGAGAGCAAGAAAAGAAAATCATTCTCATTTCCCATCAATATATACTTTGTCCCATGTGATAAGTATGTGAGAGTTATATAATATATATATATATATATATATATATACACGTGTGTGCATGTTTTTATGTTGAAAATTAGGACAAAGAGATAAGAAAGTAGAATTTTTCAAATAAAAAAAAAAGTACCAGAGAAGTCGAAAATTGTGCTACTGTAGAAAATAAAGTTTCATTATTTCAATTTTTGCAAAACCCTAGATTATCTCCTTAATCGTTCACAATTTACGTTTTATTTTAGTTGAATACAATTAAAATTTGATGTAAATTTTACGACTAAATGTGTATAGACGGAAAATTTGGGTGATTTTTCTCTTTTGTTATCATTTTATAGTAATATACTTGTCACATAATTGACTTCTGTTAAAAACTTATATGATGAAATAACAAAAGGGAGACATTAACACTTGACTAGAAGTACATGGAGTTGATTGTTACGATTTCATAAGTGCATGGAGTTAACTGTCACGAATTTATGTGTAAGAATCAAAGTGGAATTTGATCAGAATTGTAGGATGTTGACTGTCACGATTTCATATGTAGGAACTAAAATGAGATTTGGTGTAAAGTGCAAGGAGCAAAGTGTAATTTACCCGTTCAATTGACTTTTTAAAAGATTAATTTTGAACAAATTACACCTCCAAAGATATTTTAAAGTGCAATTGATTGACCTAAACGATCTTTTTGAGCAAATTGCTCATTGAAAATTCATTAAAAAGTACAATTGATCACCTACAAGATGTTCCAAACTATCTTTCAAGGGATCATTTACACTTGTGAACATTTTTCATAGAGTAATTTGCTTCAATTGGTCTTTCAGAAACCAAGCAAAATGACAAAAGCCCTTTATGTATATTTTAAATTTCACATGTCATATGTAGTTGAGCAAATTACCAGTGAATTCCATCGGCTTCATACCCTTCACAAATTTTGGACCCCGGAAAAAAATTTCTATGCTTGAGATTGAAGTTTGTCGGGGCAAACCATTGGTCGTTGCCACTAGCCATTTGAAGAGTCCTATTCCTGGTGATGATCAGATGTTCAGCAAGAAACGCACAGCACAGGCAAAGGCGGCCCTTAACCTCCTTAAAAATTATCCGAACGTGATTTTTGGCGGCGACATGAACTGGGATGAGGACTTGGATGGAAGGTTTCCTCTATTAGATGGATGGGTTGATGCTTGGATAGAGCTAAGGCCGCGTGAAAGTGGATGGACATATGATACTAAGTCTAATCCAATGTCTAGGTCTCCTATTAATAATCCCTTGCAAAAACGGCTCGATAGGTTTATATGCAATTTGCAGGACTTCGAATTGAAGAAAATTGACATGATTGGAACAGTGCCAAGTGACCACTATGGCCTACTCTTAGAAGTTCAAAGCAAATACTAATGGTTTGCCTAGTAGAAAATCCCAGTAATTAAGTGTAGCTAGCCAAGGCAACTTACTGGTGTGTTTATATATGTAGTCTATTAGTGTTTGATCTTGTTATATGTGCACTTCCTGTTTTGGTGATATTTGGTACATGTATTAATTGTTGGAACAATTTTTTGTGTATAATAAATAAATTGAAACAAATTAGACAAAAATAAATAAATTACTTACAGAATTTATTTTATCGAACCGAATAAATAATTAAAAGATCAAGTCGAGTGTGTGACACTCTATCTTTAAGACAGATTCGTCCCGCTATGGTGTTTACGGACAAATGGCGTTTATCTTTCAGGATATAATGATCTTCACAAATTGTAGTAGCACTCCAAACAATTTGTACGGCGAAGCAAACTGTGTTCTATACTCTCTGAATTTTTCTCTAAAACTAGAATGAAGAATAATGCAGTGAAAGAGCAAAACCGGGAAGGGGATAGATTTTTCTGGATGTTTTTGATGATGTTTTCAGATGTAAAACACTGCTGGAACATGCCTGGAATTTATAGGACTGAACAAGTTTGGTTTTCAAACTGAACAGGTGTGTGTTCGAAATGAACATGTGTAGTTCACATTTCAACATATATGCAAAATTGTTTGATCTGTCCGAACTGTATGAATTTGTCAAAAATAGTGCAGTTTCAAATCTGTGTAACTTAAACAGTTTCAAGCGGTTAATCTGTTAAAATTTCAAACTGAAGGAGGTAAAATATAGACAGAAAATTAAATTCAATTTTGGCACACAATTTTGAATTTAATTTCATTAAGAATTTCTGGAAAAAATTCAAATAAATTTTGTCCAAAAAATTAATATAAGAATCGACCCGATTCACAACCCACACCTGAGCTCGGCATGGCCGGCCAGTCGAACGGTAGCGACGGCTCGCGTATGTGTATGGTAGTTTGAGACAAGGTTCATTTTGTCCATAACTCCTCCCTTCTACAAACTTGGGTGCCCCTTGGGGCCCAATCCAAGTGTTGCCACCTAGAACTTATATACACACATAAGTTCTCTTAAGTTTCCAATGTGGGATAACCATTTCAAGGAAACCCACATTTTACTTTCTTCAATTTCCTATTCCACGAATCCGAAAACGACATCAAGTTCCCATTCACTTATAAATGGTTTTGACGAACCATCATCACTGTGTGACTTGCCATGTGGCTAGGAACACGTCACATCTTTGGACCCACCTCAAAAGATGTGTGGGACCCTCTCTATTTTGAGCTCAAAGCTGGCCCAAAATAAGCTTATAAAAAACTAATTTTCCAACAATCCCCCACATAAATGGAATTTGACGGAGAGAAAAATGCAACAACATGATCTAATTACAGAGAGTACAAAAATTGAAAATATTCTGCAAATGATAGGTAGTTTTTGGCTTTGAACCTTCCCTTGTGAGACACTATCGGATTTACTAGCTAACCAGCGAACATAATGTTTTAAACTGTTCACCCATTTGTGTAAACCAAGACAATAGAATTCACACAGTATATTACCAGACACAGTTTAATTCCCACTATTGTGTTCATTTTGGCCCTGAACAACCTGGTCTTTCATGAGTATTCTAAAAACTTGTAGCCCTTCACAAATCTCATAGAACCGGCCCAATTCACACTTATATAGGTGATTCTTATGAAGAGTATCCTGCCATACTCCACTAGGTATTTCTAGATAAAAGAATCATTAAAAGTATTTACTTAACCTAAAATGTTGCAGACATCACTATGTTATCATAGAAATGGATTGGAGTTTAACTTCCTAGTGATCCTTATGAGTCATACACAACTTGGTTGTCCTTTTGAACCTAGATATTGGGATCTCCAGTCAACTAGGTTGGGTTTCCGTTGTGGTAACTCTTATTTAATAGGCTTAAGTCCCATCTCTCTCGATGAATTCTCAACTAGCTCTCTTGCTAACCTTTTAGTTAGTGGATCCGCTATGTTGTCTTTAGACTTCACATATTCAATGAAAATAGTTCTATTAGAGAGTAATTGTCTCACGGTGTTATGTTGACGACGAATGTGTCGTGACTTATCGTTATACACATGACTCAGTGCTCTACCAATTGTTGATTGACTATCATAATGTATGCATATAGCAGGCATCGATTTTGGCCATATCAAAATATCTTCAAGGAAATGGCGAAGCCATTCTGTTTCTTCCCCAACTTTATCTAAAGTTATGAATTCTGATTCCATAGTAGACCTAGCAATGCAAGTCTGTTTGGAAGGTTTCCAAGATACAGCCGCTCCACCAAGAGTAAAGACATACCCACTGGTAGATTTTGAGTCTCTAGTATCCGATATCTGGTTTGCATCACAGTATCCTTCAAGTACTGCTGGATACCTAGTATAATTCAACCTAATGTTATGAGTAAATTGGAGATATCTTAGAACCCTTATAATTGCTTTCTAGTGTTCTACTCTTGGATTACTCGTATATCTACTTAATTTACTTACTGCATAGGCTATATTTGGGTGAGTGCAGTTCATCAAGTACATTAAGCTTCCAATAATTTGGGCATACTCTAATTGAGAAATACTTTCTTGTACATTCTTAGAAAGAAACATATTAACATCCATAGGTGTTCTAGTAAGATAATCATCATCTTTGCTGAATTTGTCAAGTATTTTCTCAGTGTAATGAGATTGTGACAAAGCATAACCTTCTGATGTTTTGGTAATTTTCATACCAAGTAAATCAGCAATCCCCATGTCCTTCATGTCAAAATATTTATTCAACATTTTCTTGGTAGTTTTAATCATTTCATTATTACTACATATGATGAGCATATCATCTACATAAAGACATACAATAACATAACCTTTGTCTGTATTTTTAATATAAACACATTTGTCACATTTATTAATTTTGAATCCATTTGACATCATTGCCTTGTCATATTTCTCATGTCATTGCTTTGGCGCCTGTTTTAAACCATATAATGATTTAACCAATTTACACACTTTCTTTTCTTTTCCTAGAACAGAAAATCCTTTTGGTTATTCCATGTAAATTTCTTCATCTAACTCACCATTTAAGAAAGCGGTTTTCATATCCATTTGATGAATTTTTAGATTGTACAACGATGCAAATAGCAACTAACATTCTAATAGATGTTATTCTAGTAGTATGTATCAAAGTAATCAAGATCTTTTTGTATAAAACCTTTGACCACAAGTCTTGCCTTGTATTTGTCAATTGATCCATTCGCTTTTATTTTTCTCTTGAAAATCCACTTGTACCCAAGAGGTTTACAACCTGGAAGTAGATCCACCAATTCCTAAGTGTGATTTTATAGGATGGATTCAACTTCGTTGTTTGCAGCTTCTTTTCATAAAAGAGCCTCAGGACTAGACGTAGCTTCTTTAAAAGTTAAAGGCTCATTTTCTAACAAAAATGTTAGGAAAATCTGGACCAAAAGATTTTGAGGTTCTAGTACGTTTACTATGCCTAGGTTCCTCTTCCTCATTTTGATCTATCTCTATCTCTTACTCTCATTCTTGATCATATTCTTGATCCTGACTAGTAATAGTATCATGAGATCTTTTGTTAGTATTAGTCTCTTGTCTAGTTTTATTTGGAAACACATGTTCAAAGAAAGACGCATTTCGAGATTCAATAATAGTATTTACATGCATTTCGAAATGTTCTAACTTATGAATCAAAAACCGATATGTACTACTATTCTTGGCATAATGGAATCAACTGTTTTAGGACCTATCTTACTCTTTTTAGGACTAGGAATAGCCATTTTAGCTAAATACCCCTACACTTTTAAGTATTTATAGGATGGTACTCTCCCATGCCATAGTTCATAAGGTGTTTGATTTACTTTCTTTTGGAGTACTTTATTAAGTATATAATTAGCAGAAAGTATTGCTTCCCCCCACAAGTTCTGAGGTAATCCAGAACTTATTAACATGGCATTCATCATTTCTTTTAAAATCTTATTTTTCCTTTCAGCAATTCCATTTTGCTGAGGTACGTAAGGAGCGGTGGTTTGATGAATTATTCTATGTTCTTTACAAAATTCACCAAAAGGTGATTCATATTCACCACCTCTATCACTTCTAAGTTTCTTAATTTTCTTACCAAGTTGATTTTCAACTTCATTCTTGAATTGAATGAAAGTTTCCAAAGCTTTATTTTTTGTTCGAATTAAATAAACATAACTATATTTAGTATAAGCATCTATAAAAGTGATAAAATATTTTTTCCCACATCTGATTTGAATTGATTTAAAATTACAAATGTCACTATGAATTAATTCAAGTGGTTCCGTACTCCTTTCAATTGTATGAAAAGGAGTTTTGGATAATTTTTTCTCAACACAAATTTCACATTTATGATTTAAATCAATATTAAATTTAAGTAAATATTCCATATTAATTAATCTACGCAAAGATTCATAATTAACATGTCCAAGTCTACCATGCCATAAATTTGAAGACTCAAGCAAGTAAGAAGAAGATGCGTTTTTATTAATAATAGAGGGTACAATAGTCATTAAATTCATTTTGAAAAGGCCATCAGACATCTAACCTTTTCCTACATACATCCCGTTTTTGGTAAGTACAAACTTGTCACTTTCAAAAACTAGCCTAAATCCATTTTTACTCAACAAAGATCCGGAAACAAGGTTCTTGCGAATGCTCGGTACATGCAGCACATTGTTGAGACTAAGTTCCTTTCCAGATGTTATCTTCAGAATAGTCTTTTCTTGTCCTTCAACTTTAGAAGTCGAGGAGTTGCCTATAAAAAGTTGTTCACCGTTGTTTACTATAGAATAAGATATGAACATCTTTTTGTTGGCACAAACATGGCGAGTGTCACCAGTGTCCACCCACCATTCTTTAGGATTTTCGACAAGGTTTGCCTTGGAAACAACTGCAGAAAGATTTATGTCATCAACATCATTGGAATTTTATCCACTTCGGTCATATTGGCTTGAGCAGGTTTCTTGCTTGTTCTTCTTTTGCTTTTGCCTTTGCTATGGCAATCTATGGCCTGATATCCCTTTTTGTCACAGATGTAACACTTGCTATTAAACTTATACTTTTTAGTTTCTTCCTCTTTAGAGCCTTGTGATGAACTTTCTCCAGAAAACTTCCGTTTCTTTGCTTTTGGAACATGTTCCACCACATTTTCCTTCGACTCCATTGGATGCTTACCAGCCTGCTATCCTTTTTCAATCCTCAAACGCACAATCATTTCTTCTAAATACATTTCTTTGCGCTTGTTTTTGAGGTAGTTTTTGAATTCTTTCCAGCCTTGTGGTAATTTCTCAATTAAGGCTGCAACTTGGAAGGATTCACTGAGAGACATGTCTTCTGCGTGAATGTCATGCAGAATGAGTTGGAGATCTTGAACTTGGCTGATCACAGTCTTAGAATCAGCCATCACAAAGTCTAGGAATTTGCCAACCATAAATTTTTTTGAGCCAGCATCTTTTGTTTTGTACTTTTTTCTCCAAAGACTTTCAAAGTTCCTTTGCTGTCTTGATAGGACTGTAGACATTGTATAATGTGTTGTCAAGTCCGTTTAAGATGTAATTCCGGCAAAGAAAATTAGCATGTTTCCAGGTATCGACTGCAGCAACTACTTGTCGGTTAGTTTCAGCCTCTTTCAAAATAGGAGAATCCTCACGGAGAAAACAAGCCAGGTTGAGAGTAGTAAGATAGAATAACATTTTTTGCTGCCATCTTTTAAAATCAGTTCTTGAGAACTTTGCTGGCTTCTCACCGTGATTGACTGGCACAATCACTACAGAAGGGGTTAGAGCAATTGCAGCCACCACACTAGTACTTGTTTGAGCATTAGTTTGACCAGTTTCAGTAGCCATGAATTCTAAATTATAAAATAAAATTATAATTATAATTTTATACTAAACATAAAATTAAACCATAAACACATAATTTTAAATTTTGTATAATAAAATAAACAAGAATTGTAACTTTTATTTTCAATTAATTTGCAAATAAAAAATTATTTAAACAAATTAATTCTATACAGAAAAATTATTTCTGTAACACTTCAAGAATTAAAATACTGAAAACATAATTTTAATTGATGAATACTTAGAAATTATTTCTTAAAACCAAAATTATTTCTGACAAACTTCACAAATAAATATTCTGAATTGTTAATGACACCAGTATATTACTACTAGTTGTCAAAGAAAATACATAGTATATTACTACTATCCGTCAAACAGTATATTACTACTATTTGTTTTTCCAACCAGAATATTATTTTGTAAAACTACAGAAAATAATTTCTGTAAGAAGAAGAAAGAAGAAGGAAACAAACAAAAAATTCGGTATAAATAGAATAATTCGAATCTGTCTTAAGATTGTTGGAACAATCTTCTGTGTACAATAAATAAATTGAAACAAAAATAAATAAATTACTTACAGAATTTATTTTATTGAACCGAATAAATAATTAAAAGATCAAGTCGAGTATGTGACACTCTATCCTTAAGACAGATCCGCCCCGCTACGGTGCTTACGGACAAATGGCGTCTATCTCCCAAGATACAATGATCTTCACAAATTGTAATAGTACTCCAAACAATTTATACAGCGAAGCAAACCTGGGTTCTATACTCTCTGAATTTTTCTCTAAAACTAGAATGTAGAATAATGTAGTGAAAGAGCAAAATCGGGAAGGGGACAGATTTTTCTGGATGTTTTTGATGATGTTGTCGGATGTAAAACACTGCTGGAACAGGCTAGAATTTATAGGACTGAACATGTTTGATTTTCAAACTGAACAGGTGTGTATTCGACATGAACAGGTGCAGTTCACATTTCAACAGATCTGCAAAATTGTTTGATCTGTCTGAACTGTATGAATCTGTCAAAAACATGTACAATTTAAAATCTGTGTAACTGTAGCAGTTTCGAGCAGTTAATCTGTTGAAATTTCAGACTAAAGGAGGTAAAATATGGACAGAAAATTAAATTCAATTTTGGCACACACTTTTGAATTTAATTTCATTAAGAATTTATGGAAAAAATTCAAACAAATTAATATAAGAACTGACTCGACCTGACCCACAACCGAGCCCGGTTTGGCTGGCCGGTCGGAAGGACGACGGTGGCGGCATGCGCGCGTGGTGGTTTGAGTCAAGGTTCATTTTGTCCATAACTCCTCCCTTCTACAAACTTGGGATAAGTGTTGCCACCTAGAACTTATATACACACATAAGTTCTCTTAAGTTTCTAATGTGGGATACCTATTTCAAGGAAACCCACATTTTACTTTCTTCAATTTCCTATTCCACGAACCCGAAAACGGCGTCAACTTCCCATTTACTCATAAATTGTTTTGACGAACCGTCTTCACCGTGTGATTTGCCATGCGGTAAGGAACACGTCACCTTTTTGGACTCACCTCAAAGACGTGTGGGACCTCCTCTATTTTGGGCTCGAAGTTGATCCAAAATAAGCTTATAAAAAACCAATTTTCCAACATTAATTGTAGCACTATTAAGTCAATCTCATGTATTTGGAACTCTTCAAGCTGGGGATATATATATATATATGTATAATTATAGGTCGCTATCTTTCAGATTAGGCTTGAAATGAAAATTCTAGTCGGACTTAGCCTAGTCCATACATTTATAAAATATTAATTTTTTGTTTTATTTTTATAGTTAGAAAAAAACAAAACAAGAAACAAAGATAGTTTATGTATATTTTTTTTTCCCACCACTTAAATTGAAACATTTGTTAAATTTTATTAATGATCCAAATTCTTTTTTTTTTCAAGACCCAAAAATTGAATTAAGAATTTATATGTATTGGGTTAACTGGCCAAATATTTAGAAACTTTTTAAGATTGAACTTAAGATGAGTAGACTAGATATAATATTAGGTTGTGTTGGACTTGGAATAATATATGGAAAATGCTATAAACTCCAAATAATTTATCTAATTTTCTACCAAAGCTCTCACATAGCTGTGAGACCCACACACACAAACCCACGTGTGTGGGTCCCACACCCATGTGAGAGGTTTGGTAGAAAATTTGATAGATTATTTTGGGTCCCTGGCATCGCTCATAATATATTATTTGGAAAATTCTCCTGTATTGCAATGCATATTGTAAGCAACCATATCACAAAATTACGTAAATTTTCACGAACTTACATAAGAAATCTCACAAAAATGAGTAATTTAAATATAAATTCGTGTAAGTCTTAAGTTTTCACAAACTCACTTGAATTAAACTTACGTATTTTATAAAATCACTTATGTAAATCCGTAAAAACTTACATAATTTTGTGAAAGGGTTACATACGATGTGCATTGCATACCAGAACATTTTCCTGTATGTATTAATATTATTACCATATAATAAAAGTTCAATCTAAACAGAATTGAGCGCAGCCCACTAGGGATGGCAATTTGAACCTGGCTAGACGGGGACTCGATCCCCCGACCTCAATTTGAGCATTTTTTTTCTCGAAAAATATCCCCAACGGGGCGGGGATGGTATTCAAAAATCAATTCCCGATCAGTTTCTGGCTGAGGACGAGGATAAGTGTTCCATTCCCGTACCCGGTCGTCCCTGTCCCCATTTGTCCCGAATAGAAATTACTATTTTACCTCCATCTCTCTCTCTCTCTCTCTCTATATATATATATATATATAAACCAAACCCTCCTCATCCCACTTCTTTTTGTCTCAGACTCATTCACTCACTCAGATTTCTCTCTCTTATTCTCTCACTTCTTATCATCATCATCATCATCATTATCATCCAAAATAGATCTGAACAGATTTGCCAATCCTCTACCACCACCGCCTCTACCGCCATGGTTTGCTCTTCGACTCCCTAACGCCGACGCCTCACTCTCACATCCGCCAAAATAGTGGCCGCAGCACCGCTTTTGGCCGTCCTTCGCCGTAGATTTCGACATCACTTATCGCCTCCTCCGTCGTAGCATTGCCTCTATCCGACCTCCGTCGCAGCTCCGGTAGATGATTTGGATTTTGATTTGACCCAAACGACGGCATATGGCTTGAGCCAGCCGGTGCGCCAGTTGATCTGTGAGAATAACTCAGATCTATATATGTGTTGTGATGATGATGATGATGATGATGATGATGGATACATATATATGCGTGTGTGTAATAAACAATTTCAGATCTTTTTTTTTTTTTAAGTTGTTGATGATGATTGTTGATGATGATGATGATAGATACATATATATGTGCATGTGTGTATGCGCGTGATGAACAATTTCAGATTTTTTATTTTTTTATTTTTAAGTTGATGATTGTTGTTGATGATGATTGTTGATGATGATGATGTATAGTGATCCCGGTTTTCCCCTATTAGTTATTGTATTCCGAACTCGGTTCCGTAGATGTTTGTTGTTGTATAGGTTTCATTTCTGTCCTTTAATTCTTTGTATATGAGTTTTAGGATATGTTGGGCAGGTTTGTAACAAGTTGGTTGTGATTAGAAACATAAGGTTGCTGCCCAGTTTTTGGTGTTTTCGCTCGAGCGAGCTCTGTGTTTTAGCTCCTTCGCTCAAGCGTGCGTCTGTGTCTAGTTTTGGACCTAAAGGTTGTGTTTCATGGCTCGAGCGAGCTTTCCTTCGCTCGAGCGAGCGAGGACTATGTTTTGGGTTTCTTCGCTCGAGCGAGCTTTCCTTCACTCGAGCGTGCTTCTGGGTTGCAGACCTGAAGTTTTGTGTTGTTGGCTCGAGCGAGGCTTTCTGCGCTCGAGCGAGGTTTCTTTGTGTCTGGTCGCTCGAGCGAGGATCGAATATATCAGTTCGCAGCAGCAGCTTCTTCTTCACTTTTTCACCATCTCTTTTACACAAACCCCAGATCCGGCTGCTCTTCTCTCTCTATACACATTCTCTCTAAGAACACACCTAGTTCTAGTGTGTTTCTATCCTAGTTCCTTTGTAAGAAAGGTGGAGCTTGGTGTGGGCTATGTTTTGATCCGAAAATCATTGGGTTTGGAGCATCTTGAGTTTTCTTCATCTTCTCCATTTGGTCTCTTCTCTTGAGGTAGGGATACCCTACTCCTTCTTATGAGTTTTGACATAGATTTTAGTCATTTTGTATAAATGGTGGATTATGGTAATTTTGGAAAAGTTAGTGTTTGTTTTAAAGTTATAAAAAGGGGGTTTTAAATTGTTAAACTCCATGTGTATGTAAGACCTTGAAAAATGGAATTATTGTTGTTAAATTGATGAAATTGAACCTTAGGGTTGATATTTGAAAAAGAGGGGAAAATGCCCTAAATGTGTCGAATAATTAATTTGAATAATTAATTTGGAGAAATTTGAAATAGTGTTGGAAATCATGAAATTGGAAATTTATGGGATTAAATGGCGTAGTTAGATTAATAAATCACTCACCTATGAGAATGTTGATATTTTATCTGTTTGATAAATATATTCTTTGTTTAGAAATAACTGCTTTGGGCTATCGGTGGAGGATAGTCTTGATTGTTGTAGACACTGTATGTTGATTAGGGAAAACTGAAACTAATTACCTGGAATATGTCATTGAATATGACGGTTGGAATAATACATTGAATATGTATATTGATTGATCATTGTATATGATAAGTGTTTAAATACATTGTATATGTATATTGTTTGGGAGGAGATAGGGGATGTACTTCATGGTTTGAGAGGAGATAGGAGATGTACTCTCAAACTTATTTGGGAGGAGATAGGGGATGGACTCTATTGATAACTAAGTTGGCCGGAGTGTCCAGGGTGAAAGTCCTGAAATCTTAATTACGTTTGCATGACGTAGATAATTGAAGTATGGAAGTGTTTAATGTGAGATGTAGTCTCATTTGAATTGTGGATAACAGAAGTGTTTTAATATGAGTTGTAGTCTCATGTAATTGTTTGGCTAGATAATGAGCCAGGTTTATGCATGTGAATTGGATAAGTAAAGGAAAGTGGAATGAAACACAGATGTATTTGTCATGGAACTGGGATGTGTTGTAAAATTGGTTTATAGTGTTAACCATTTATCGAATGTTAATGTTTTAGATATTGCTCATACTTGGTTTAGTATATCTCTGCTGGGCTTTGACTCGTTCTTTATGGGACATCATTTTCAGGTTCAGGTGATATGCCACCTCCAAGGACGTAGCTTGGGAGGCTTAGAGGCTGAGAGATCTTTTATTGTTATCTTTTTGGTATTATATGTAAATTCAAGCCAAGGGCTTATTTTGTGTAAAGAGTTAGACTCTTCTTTTGTTGTAACCAAGTGTTGACTTGGAAAGTTGTAAGCCCTTAGGGCATTTACTTTTAATGTCAACATGTAATACTTTTGTACTTAATACTCTGATAAATGGAAATATACTTTATTCTCTTATGTCTATGAATGTCAAGAATATGGGGTTTATATGTACTATTTTGAGGGCGTTACAACTTAGTATCAAAGCGTACCGGGTTTGAATACTTTGGGTATGTGGGAAGTGGTTAGTACCATAATGGGTTTGTCTCGCTTGTTAGAGACTTATGTATGATGTTATGTATTTAATTGATAACATGTTTATGTGGCTATATGGGTATGAAATTTAGTTTCTAGGTTGTTGATTGGATCATTGGGTTTATGGGAATCCTATTGGAAAAGCACTTGATCAATGTTGTTTCTAACCGAAACTCTAGCAACACCTCGGGACTATCATTATCCAGAAATGAAATTCGTAAGTGCTTATGTGATTATGTGTTTACGTGGAGTGACTTACAGTTGTCTAATGGATTAGGATGCGAGTGAAATAGCTTCGGCACATTTGTGAATGTGCTAATGTTTTTCATTACCTTTATTATGATGTCAGGACGAGGACGTGGTGGTAGGCGTGGTAGGCCTAGGAGGCAGGAGGTGCCTATACCGGATGAGATTCCGGCGCAGCAAGAGGGTGTTGGTCAGGCTAATGTGGCCGAGCCAGTAGGTTAGCAGGCCATGGGCACCTTAGCCCTCGAGATGGCAGGAGCATTGAGGGAATCCATGGGCATTCTCAGAGCTGAGAATCAAGCCCAGGCCCGTGCAGCTGAGGCAGGGCCGTCTTTTCTAAAGAGGGAGTTTTTCCGGTCGAATCTAGACGAGTTTCTAGGGGATCTTAAAGAGCCACTTAAGGCTGATGAGTGGCATGAGCAGATGATGAAGATGTTTGAGATACTAGGCATTGAAGATGGAGCCTTGAGGGTGACCTTGGCGTCCTTCCAGCTGAAGGGAGACACGGGTCAGTGGTGGAAGTTTGTTCGGGGACGTATTGGTAGGACTTGGGAGGCTTTTGTTGATGTCTTCCAGGAGAAGTTTTTGCCTCCCGCTGTTAGGGAGAAGTTGAGGGATTGTTCTGTCAGCTCAAGCAGCTGAATACCCTAGTGGCCGAGTTTGAGGCCGCATTTACCAGTTTATTGAGGTTTGCATCGGAGTTAGTGGTGTCTGAGGAACGCCGTTGTCTTGAGTTCGAAAAGAAGTTGAGGACCGGGCTCAAGCTTAGGGTTGCTAGGTCCATGATTCGGGAGTATGGGCGCCTTGTAGATGCTGCGGCCCATCTTGAGATTATTATGCATGAGGAGGAGGATAGGATGAGGGGCTCCAAGAGGAGTCAGGATGGTTAGGAGGATGGTAGGAGACAGAGGGGTTCTAACCCTCAGCAGTCCCAGGGTGCGTTTACGAGATCTACCTTTCCAGTGCCGAATTCAGGTTCTAGGAGAGGCAGTCAGGGAGACTTTACTTGTTACAAGTGTGGTTAGCTGGGCCACAAGTCTCCAGCTTGTCCGTAAAAGGGAAGAGGGCAGAGAGCAACTTTATCTTCGGCTCGTCCTCAGAGCCAGAGTTAGGGCAGAGGCCAGTCACTCTCTTGTTACCAGTGTGGTCAGGTGGTGTAACAACCCTCGTACTGTTTACTGATTTATGACCGATTGATTACCGTTAATCACCGATTACTGTTAAACGAAGCTGATAATGACTGATAACTAACTGATAATCGAACTGAATGAAATACTGAACCGACTGACTGAAGTTGAAACTGAATTGACTGAGTATATGTTAGTTAATTGCATTCTATCTGTTTGATTGTCTGATTATCTGTTCATGCTTATATGTTTAAACTGCTAATTGAAGGCCTTATCGGCGGCCGAACTAGAAACCGATTGATGTTACGTGACCCTCATATTTAATGTGATTTTATGGTATAAGTATCTGAAAATTGATTAGGTATGATTAAATTAGATTAAAATAAGCCAATTGAAGAGTTGGACTTAATTACCGTTTTGCCATTGAGTGGGCCACTATCTCACACACATACTTGAGCCAAGAACAACATTTCCTCAGCCATTTCCCCTCTCATTGCCGACCATAGAGAGAGTTAGGGAGGGAGAGAAGTGTTTTTGTTGATTAGCTTGAGAATCTTGAAGAATTGAAGTATAGATTGCATATTTGAGTTCCTAGTCTTCTAATTCAAGCTCTAGGTAAGGATCTTATCTTCTTATTGATGCTATTGAACTAGTTCTTGCATGGTTCATGCTTCATTGTAGAACTAAGTCATGATTTGGGTCATTAATGGTGAATTGAAGCTCATTTCTTGCATGCATGGTTGAATTAATGAGTTTTGAGTTGAATTCATGGTAAATGGTTACATGCATGTCCATGTTGTAAGAGTAGACCATGTTTTCATCTCGTTTTGAAAAGAATAAGCTCATTTGAACAAGCTTTGAAGCTTTGATTTGGTTTAAATCCATTGTCTATCCATCCGGGGAATACGAAAATGTACCAAGATCTGAAACAGAATTTCTGGTGGCCGGGAATGAAGAAAGAAATTGCTAATCGAGCTACTGTTAAGGCTTAGGGGTGTTTTAGAATTTCCCCCTTTTTTGTACTGTTTCACTGTTTTGTAT
>NW_021025523.1:1699239-1711942 GCF_004153795.1 Camellia sinensis
TTTTTTAAGACTGACTGTTTACTGTACTGTTATCAAGGGATTAGGTCCCTGTACTGTGACTGTAAATTTTGTATAGACTGTACTGTTTGTATATGTGAATGCATGAAAAATCTTTTTGGCATACAGACTGACACAGCTCAATGGACACTATTCATTTACTGTATTGGCTTCCGCCAGGCCCTGTACTCTGTTATTATTCTACTGTTCTGCAGGCCTTCGGTAATCTCGGATTACTGGCCGGTTACGGTGCTAAACCCATAGGGCCGGGTTTGGGTCGTGACAGGTGGGGCACCTGAAGAGGTTCTGCCCGCAGTTGAGTGGCACATCTGGTGCGTCTGGGTCGAGGCAGAGCTATCAGCCAGCTCAGTTTGTTCAGGCCTCGAGGGCCAATCAGGGAGCCTCATCATCTCAGTCTGTGCAGCAGTCTTCTCCTTCGAGAGGAGAGCAGGTAGATCAGAGACCTTCAGGGTGTGTGTATGCTGTTACCGCACAGGGTCTTGTATCAGCTCCATGTGTTGTGAGAGGTACCTTTTTGTTTTGCAACTCGGTTGCTAATGTGTTGATTGATACGGGTGTATCCCATTCCTTTATATCTGCTGCATTTGCATC
Organism: Camellia sinensis; assembly: GCF_004153795.1. NCBI lineage: Eukaryota > Viridiplantae > Streptophyta > Magnoliopsida > Ericales > Theaceae > Camellia > Camellia sinensis. The sequence continues at coordinate 1,699,849 of NW_021025523.1, forward strand.
TGTTTTGGGGTTGGAGTTGGCGTAGTTAGCATCTCCTATTTGTGTTGTATCACCTGTTGGGGGTGAATTGATTTTGAAACAAGGGTGTAGAGGCTGCGATATTGAGGTCGCCGACCGCCGGCTTCCATTTTCTTTTGTAGTTATGGCTATGTCGGGTTTTGATGTGTTTTTGGGTATGGATTAGTTATCGTCATACGAGGCTATTATTGATTGCTGCCGCCAGAGGGTTACTGTATGTACCTTGAGCGGGGAGTGTTTTCATTTCTTGGGGGATCGAGTTGGTAGTGTTTTGCCACTAGTGTATGATCCGCAAGGGCGGAGTGAGCTCAGTTGCCTTCTCGCTAGCTGTATGAGTAGTGAGTGTGATGAGACCCAGGTTGAGTTGCCAAGAGTGGTTTGTGAGTATTCGGAAGTTTTTCCCAAGGATCTTGTTAGTTTACCACCTCATCGAGAGATCGAGTTCTCTATTGACTTAGTGCCTGGCACGACACTGATTTCCATGGCATCGTATCGTTTTGCCCCAACTGAGTTGAGTGAGTTGAAGATTCAACTCCAAGAGTTGGTAGATAAGAGCTTTATCTGCCCTAGTATTTCGCCGTGGGGAGCACCGGCCCTCTTTGCTAAAAAGAAAGATGGGGCTTTGAGACTTTGTATTGATTACCGAAAATTGAATTGGGCTACGATTAAGAACAAGTACCCTATGCCTCGTATAGATGATCTGTTTGACCAGTTGAAAAGATCCCGTTGTTTCTCTAAGATAAACTTGAGATCGGGTTACCATCAGTTAAGGGTCAGAGAGGAGGATATCCCGAAGACGGCATTCTGTACGCGGTATGGCCATTATGAGTTTCTGGTGATGCCTTTTGGGCTCAACAATACACCGACAGTATTTATGGACTTGATGAACCGGATCTTCCGGGAGTTTTTAGATCGTTTTGTGGTCGTCTTCGTAGACGACATTCTGATTTATTCACTTTATGAGGAGGAACACGAAGAACACTTAAGAGTGGTGCTTGAGTTGCTTAGAGCCCATAAGTTGTATGCTAAGTTTGAGAAGTGTGAGTTCTGGCTAAGAGAGGTAAAATTCTCAGGCCATGTAGTCTCTGGGGAAGGGGTGTCTGTTGATACATCCAAGATAGAGACAGTGCAACATTGGGTACAACCTAAGAGTGTTTTGAGATCCGCAGTTTTCTAGGTTTGGCCAGGTATTACCGTCGGTTTGTGAAAGATTTCTCCAGGTTAGCTCCGCCGTTGACTAAATTGACGCGGAAAGGGGTCAAGTTTGTGTGGAATGAGACTTGTGAAAAGTCATTCCAAGAACTTAAAGTTAGACTTACTACCGCTCCAGTTTTGATTATTCCGGAGAGGGGTTTGGGTTATGCAGTGTATTGTGATACTTCACGAGAGGGTTTGGGTTGTGTGTTGATGCAAGAGGGGAAAGTGGTAGCCTATGGCTTGCGGCAGTTGAAAACACATGAGAGAAATTACCCTACACATGACCTAGAGTTAGTAGCTATGATTTTTCCCTTGAAGATTTGGAGGCACTACTTTTATGGTGAAAGGTTCGAGGTGTTATCAGATCATAAGAGTCTGAAATATCTATTTACACAGAAAGACTTGAAATTGAGGCAGATGAGGTGGATGGGGTTTATTGAGGATTACGACTTCGAGTTGCATTACCATCCGGGGAAAGCCAATGTTGTGGCCGATGCTCTTAGTAGGAAATCCATTAGCGATGTAGCTTGTATAGCCATCCGGGAGTGGGAAATGTTGGGTGCAATTTGGAAAGTTTGACTTACTCTTGGGTGAATCCGTTGAGTCTGCGGCCTTGTTTTCTGTAGTTGCGTAGCCTACACTTGTGAATCGAGTGTTAGAGGCACAGAGGAGTGACTTTGAGGTAGAATCCCTCTGGAAGAAGATCTCCAGTAGGAAGGTTGAAAAGGGTTTGACTATGTATCCCGACCTAAGTGTGAGGTACCGAGACCGTCTGTTTGTGCCAGAGTCTTGCCGAGAGGAAGTACTCCGAGAGTTTCACCATTCACGCCTTGTGGTGCATCCGGGAGGCACTGAGATGTATCGTGATTTGGGTCGCCAGTTTTGGTGGCGGGGTATGAAGAAGGATGTGGTAGTTTTTGTGTCCAAGTACCTTACTTGTCAGCAAGTGAAAGCCGATCATTAGAGGCCAGCGGATTTGTTGCAACCCTTGCCTATTGCCGAGTGGAAGTGGGAGCATGTCACTATGGACTTCGTTGTAGGTCTTCCGAGGAGGCATTCATTGAACCCATAAGCACATATAATTGCAAAACTTATTATCTATAGTCTTAAGTTTGTCACTATGAAGGTTAAAGAGACTTGATTGGAAGAATATAGAGAATGTTTAAAGCACATGAAAATCTATAAGACAAGACAGAGACGTTAGTGTAGTTATATAAACAAAGATAAGTTAGGTTTTGAAGAGAGATAAATAAGTTAGATTGAAATTTAAATACCAAATAGAGATGAAGTTTGAGGAGAGTTTGGTTGAAATTCAAATATCAACTAAATGTTAAAATTTGTATATCAACTCAATTCGGATAAACAATCAAAAAATAGGGAACATCAATTCAAATAAACCATCAAAATCAAAGAATAGAAACAGAAAGTGAGGTGCTTTACTGATTCAAAATAATCAATAAGCAATGATCTTCATACTCACAATCTCTGGGTTGGGATCAAGGATCTTATGTATCAAGGACTTTGCACCAGGAGAAAACCAAATTGGACACGAAAATTCAGCAACATTTATCTACACAAATCAGAGGAACAGTTAGAAAGTCTCACACATACTGGCATGGTTTACCAAATGTTTTAGATGATAAAAATGGGTCCAATGAGAAATTTTTCTCAATTCGTAAAGTGCTTAAAAGATTAACCATGCCCTCGTTGCAACTTATGCTCTTGCCAAAGACACGGTTGTCAGTGTCTGACACAGACACAATATATGCCTGTGACAGTGACCTCCCACAAACAGCGAAGAGATAAAATTATGGACATAGGCATGGCACATATGCAATATGTTCTGAATGGAGTTTCCGACATGTTAAACAAATGGGCACAACAAAGATGTATTCTTGATAAAAATACATCACCATTATAAGTTACTAGAAAATGGAATATATCAATGCATCAGAACGACATCTGACGGAACTTAAGCACTAAACATAAGCAGTTAAAAGAATAAGAGCAACTAACCTTTTGGTACAAGGTCGGAAGGTCTATGTCATCAAATGGAAGATACCCAGCCATTAAAACATAAAGGATGACTCCACATGACCAGACATCTGCTGCAGCACCATCATAACCCCGGTGGCATAAAACCTATGGCATTGGTTGAGAAGAAATTTAGATGGCAGCAAAAAAATTAAGGACCATGCTTCTTTGGAAAAAAAAGGTTTTGAATAAATAAATAATGTAGGAGAAACATTGTGAGTTTAACCAGAAGAATTGAAACATTAGCCAACTGAAAAGCTTACTTCAAAGCACAATTATATCACAGAAACTTCACAACTATCAGCAAAGTTACAAAAAGGCTAAGGGATACAATTTCTATTCTAGATTATTTTCAAAAGAAAACAAGACATATATATAGCCATTGGGAATGCAAAAAAGAACATGAGAAAATGTATAACTCACATGGCATAGAAGTTTAGACACAAACAAAAAGAAAAAGAACTATCACTTGGGTACCAGAAAGTTAGTAGAAAATTAAGATCGCAAAAAGAAAAAGAACTCTGCAGTTTGAGCAATGTGAGTGTCCATTTGCCCCTTTGCTTGGCTCCTACAAGTATTAACCAATTTTTTTATAACGATCCCGGGTTTTCCCCTTTATGTACAATATTCTGGACTTGGGTTCCGTGATTGAGTATTGTAGTATATGTTTCATTTCCGTCCTTTAATTCTTTGTATATGAGTTTTAGGATATGTTGGGCAGGTTTGTAACAGGTTGGTTGTGATTAGAAACAAAAGGTTGCTGCCCAGTTTTTGGTGTCTTCGCTCGAGCGAGGCTTTTGTCGCTCGAGCGAGCTCTGTGCTTTAGCTCATTCGCTCGAGGTTGCGTCTGCGTCTAGTTTTGGACCTGAAGGTTGTGTTTCTTGGCTCGAGCGAGCGAGGACTATGTTTTGGGTTTCTTTGCTCGAGCGAGCTTTCCTTCGCTCGAGCGTGCTTCTGGGTTGCAGACCTGAAGCTTCATGTTGTTGGCTTGAGCGAGGTTTCTTTGTGTCTGGTCGCTCGAGCGACAATTCCTTCGCTCAAGCGAGGATCGAATATATCAGTTCGCAGCAGCAGCTTCTTCTTCACTTTTTCACCATCTCTTTTACACAAACCCTAGATCCGGCTGCTCTTCTCTCTTTATACACCTTCTCTCTAAGAACACACCTAGTTCTAGTGTGGTTTCTATCCTAGTTCCTTTGTAAGAAAGGTGGAGCTTGGTGTGGGCTATGTTTTGATCCAAAAATCATTGGGTTTGGAGCATCTTGAGTTTTCTTCATCTTCTCCATTTGGTCTCTTCTCTTGAGGTAGGGATACCCTATTCCTTCTTATGAGTTTTGACATAGATTTTAGTCATTTTGTATAAATGGTGGATTATGGTAATTTTGGAAAAGTTAGGGTTTGTTTTAAAGTTATAAAAAGGGGGCTTTAAATTGTTAAACTCCATGTGTATGTAAGACCTTGGAAAATGGAATTATTGTTGTTAAATTGATGAAATTGAACCTTAGGGTTGATATTTGAAAAAGAGGGGAAAATGCCCTAAATGTGTCGAATAATTAATTTGAAGAAATTTGAAATAGTGTTGGAAATCATGAAATTGGGAATTTATGGGATTAAATGGCGTAGTTGGATAAATAAATCACTCACCTATGAGAATGTTGATATTTTATCTGTTTGATAAATATATTCTTTGTTTAGAAATAACTGCTTTGGGCTATCGGTGGAGGATAGTCTTGATTGTTGTAGACACTGTATGTTGATTAGGGAAAACTGAAACTAATTACCTGGAATATGTCATTGAATATGACGGTTGAAATAATACATCGAATATGTGTATTGATTGATCATTGTATATGATAAGTGTTTAAATACATTGTACATGTATATTGTTTGGGAGGAAATAAGGGATGTACTTCATGGTTTGAGAGGAGATAGGGGATGTACTCTCAAACTTGTTTGGGAGGAGATAGGAGATGGGCTCCATTGATAACTAAGTTGGCCGGAGTGTCCAAGGTGAAAGTCCTGAAATCTTAATTACGTTTGCATGACGTAGATAATTGAAGTATGGAAGTGTTTAATGTGAGATGTAGTCTCATTTGAATTGTGGATAACGGAAGTGTTTTAATATGAATTGTAGTCTCATGTAATTGTTTGGCTAGATAATGAGCTAGGTTTATGCATGTGAATTGGATAAGTAAAGGAAAGTGGAATGAAACACAAATGTATCTGTCATGGAACTGGGATGTGTTGTAAAATTGGTTTATAGTGTTAACCATTTATCGAATGTTAATGTTTTAGATATTGCTCATACTTGGTTTAGTATATCTCTGCTGGGCTTTGACTCGCCCTTTATAGGACATCATTTTCAGGTTAAGGTGATATGCCACCTCCAAGGACGTAGCTTGGGAGGCTTAGAGGCTGAGAGATCTTTTGTTGTTATCTTTTTGGTATGACATGTAAATTCAAGCCAAGGGCTTATTTTGTGTAAAGAGTTAGACTCTTCTTTTGTTGTAACCAAGTGTTGACTTGGAAAGTTGTAAGCCCGTAGGGCATTTACTTTTAATATCAACATGTAATACTTTTGTACATAATACTCTGATAAATGAAAATATGCTTTATTCTCTTATGTCTATGAATGTCAAGAATATGGGGTTTATATGTACTATTTTGAGGGCGTTACATGATGAAACATTGAAAACAGATTAATTTTTTTGTTTTGTTTTGTTGTTTTTTTGTTCAAAAAAAAAAAAAAACAGGTCGAAGATTTTTCAGGGCCGGGGAAACCCGATCCCCATTAGGGGATGGGGACGGGGGGGTGATGGGTTTCCCCGCTGGGGATCAGGGGCGGGGACGAGGATTTTTCAGCCTTCGGGGATCGGAGACGGGGAGTGTAGTCCCCGGCCCGCCCTGTTGTCATTCCTACCCAATCATGAAATCACCAGATTAGTCGTTCCCATTTGAAATCATGTGTGATGCCTCGGACTATGCTGTTGGGGTTATGTTGAGCCAAAGGGTCAATAGGGCACCATATGCTATATAAGTTAAAGTAAATAAATTTATATATATTTATATATTTATTACTGCATCCGAAATGATATACATTTTTTAATCTGAATTATGAAGCTCACTTTTACTCTTGCAATATATTGAAAAAGAAAAGAAAGAGTAACTTTTGAAAAGAAACAAAAATGATACTCGCATCAAAGAACAACCTACTAACCGTTTGTATGTGATTAGCTTTGAGTTACATTTTTGTTGGTATTTTTTTGTCTTTAATTATTATTTTTTTAATTTTAAAAAAATTTTATACTTTCAAATTCTACTCGATTAGATGTACTAGAATAATAAAAAAAATTCACTAAAAAACAAAAAAATAAGTTATTTTTTGGCTTCTTTTGTTTTTTTTAGGCCTTTCATGAACCCTTTTTTTGATTTTTTTTTTCTTCTTTTTAGATCTTTTTACATTAAGCAGGTCTGAAAAGTTTTTTTTCATACAATTTCTTAAAAAAGAAACTTAGGAAAAAAAAAAATCTGATTTTTCTAGCTTGATCCCAAACTCACCCTAAATGAGTACAAAAATAGTTCCAAATACAAAGTAATGGGTAACAATATATATATAAACTTCCATCATTATTCTCATAATAAAAAAATAATAAAAAAAAATTGTTAGTGACATCATTGCATGTGTTTTTTTGTATTTAATTTTTTTTGGGTAAAATTAGTGCAAAAATAATTTAGGAAAACCTGTTCATAAAGAGGGGGAAAAAAAATAGTTTAGTGTAAATTTTTTTTTTTTTAATTTATAAAATTAGTGCAAAAATCATTTCAATTAATGCGGTGAGCGTGGATCGAACACGCGACCTTCAGATCTTCAGTCTGACGCTCTCCCAACTGAGCTATCCCCGCTGATGTTTGTTATTCGCTAGATAATAATATTTAAAAACTAAATTGAAAATACTGTTTTTAGGGTAGTCAAATTAGGAAAAGGTAAATTATTCATCATTTTAGTTTGAGCAAAATTTCACTTTGATTAAATATTACACTTTTAGTTTTGCTGTAATTTGATCCCTTTGTTACTTGTTACAATTTTAAATCGAAAAAAATCACGTGTAAAACTAAAGATACTAAAATATATTTTAAAAAAAACTATAGAGATTGCTGGTGTAATAAATAAATTATACAAATAATCTTTATATATTTTTAAATTTACTTTCATCTCTAATTTCGTGCATGATCTTTTTCTGTTTAAATTATGAACGGCACATAACAAAGAGATCATATTACAATGAGAAATAAATTGAAAGTGTAAAATTAAAATTGATCAAATTAAAAAACTGTAGGACCAAAGCGACAATACGCTTAAAACGTTCAGATCCTCTAGAGGGTGCGACTAAGCTGTCACGCCACCGCCAGCAAATGCGCCGGCCACAAAGCTATTCTCAAAATTCCTTCAACACATTTGAAATAAACACAGATTGTTTTTCCAAACTTGAAAAATTAAGGTTTTGATTTCAAAAGGGTTTTGCAACTGATTATTGCTCTAAAGAAGTAGAATTTTTGGTTCTTGAGTTGAGGCATTTGTATATTGGTTGTGAATCGGGGGAGATTGTTTTCACTTCATTATTACCTGACAGAATTAGAGGGTTTTGCAATTGATTATTGCTATAAAGAAATAGAGTGTTTTTGTTCATGAGTTGAGGCATTATTGTATCTTGTTTGTGAATCGGTTGGTTTATTTGTTTTCATTTGATTATTGCCTCACAGAATTGGAGGCCTTTTGGTTCTGGGATTTCAGCATTGTTTGGATTCATGGAAATTTTTGTCTTTGGGTTTCTCATGCTGAGAACTGAAACAAAAAGGGAAGTTTGTATTGTGGAACTTGGGTAGTGTTCTGGCTAGGGGCAGGGAGAGAACACATGGATTCAACCCCGGGGGAATTTTTTTTTTTTTGGTTTCTCCCCTAAACAATGCAACCGTTTTGAGTACGCGATGATATCTTCGTATATCGATATTAGAACTTACAATCTTATTTATTTATTTATTGAAATAAATATCCAATGTTTTACATTTTCTGTAAGCTTGAAATTAATTATATTGTAAATAATTTTTTTTGTTTTATTTTGTTTTGTTTTGTTTTGCAGATGCAACCCTTTTGAGTACGTGATGATATTTTCGCATATCGATATTGCAGCTTACAATCTTATTATTTATTTATTTTTTGAAATAAATATCAAATGTTTTACATTTTCTGTAAGCATGAAGTTAATTATATTGTAAATGATGAGTTTTTTTTGGGTTTCTTTTTGCATATGCAACCCCTTTTGAGTATATGATGATATCTTTGCATATCGATATTAGAGCTTACTGTTGATATTAAAACAAGTTATAATGCATATGTTTTTTATTTGTATTGTTGATACTTTTGTTTTGTTTTAGATACAAAAATTTAAGTTCTTGAATATAAAAAATTATTAATATTGTTGAAGGATGTTTTATATATCTTTGTAAAGAATATTTGGTTTACAATTATTACAAGGTACATATATACGTATGATTTTGTGGATGTGAATGTGAATGTAGATGTGGATGTGTTTGGATGTGGATATGGATGTAGATGTATTTTATTTTAGAAAATATTAATAATTTGTACAGGGAATGAATTAATAAAATATATATTGATTTTATGAAAATAATTTTATTGCGACAATAATAAATCGTCGCTAATGTAATCATTATTTCCTTACATTTTATTAGCGACGGATTAACCTGCTGCATATACATCGTAGTTCAAATCTTTAGCGACGGTTTAAACTGTCACAAATACGATACTAATTTAAATTTACTTTTTTTTGCAACGTTTTCGACCGTCACTAATAATATTTTTCGCAACGTCAGATACTATTGCTAATAAAGTTTTGGCAACGGCAACCAACATCGTCACTAAAAGAGAAATTTTTTTCCTTTTTTGTGTCAGGTTAAACCGTCACAAAAACCATTGATTAGCCGTCGCTACAAGAAAACGATAGTTTGTAACCGTCGCAAATACTTTTTGTCACGCCTCCTTCCGCCACCCCCCATTTCCCGTCACGACTCCGTCACAAAAAGTCTTTTGTGATGATATGTGAACCTTTTGCGACGTTCAAGACCGTCACAAAAGCTCTAGTTTTTATATTTTTATGCTTTTTACCAATTGATCGAAATTGCCAGGATGCATGGGTGAAGATATGGTTAACAACAAAATTGCATGCAGGAAAGTAATTAATTTACAGGACAATTTGAAGTTGTTTGAGATTATTTCAAGTACAATCTCATGGTCTTTAGGAGTAGTTCTCATGGTGAAGTTCCACTTTCTCATATATCAAGTCTTCGTAATCACTACAAAGAATAGCTTATTCAGTTGACTGAACAACAGAGCTATTGAATATGGAACTGAATTTGTGTCATTTCAATGTAGTTTGAGAGTTCAAATCCATCTTTATTCTACTTTTGTTCAATTATTATTTTTTTGGTCCTATTACTACTACCAGGGATATAATGTGGTTGAATCTAGAACTTATAGAATGTGGTTGAATCCAGAACTTGTAGAGATCCCACCTGGCATCCCCCTTTTTCTTTCTCCAACCCACTCCCCATTGGGATTTCCAATTTTAGCTATGAACACAAATTACAACAGTTCCTCAAGTTTGAGAAGCAAATGTTTCCAATTTCACTTGGTTATTTTGTCTCCCTCCCATAATTGCAATCTAAGAAGCACGGATAGGAACACACAACATGAATACGCCAGCATAATAATTTTTTAAAAATGAAAGATACGACACGTTGGGAGAAGATGCACATAGTATATAGTTTTACTTACACATGTTGCAACGTGGCATGGAATAACATGCTCCCAATAGCTAGTATCATATTTGATATATGAAGAACACTAAATCTCTTCTCAAACGGTTGGCTTAAGGCATTTATTAAGCCTATTAGTGCCAAAAGAATGCATGGGATATTAGATGTGGTGTTGTAGAATTCCGCAATATAGGAAGAGTATACATAATTTTTTCACACCACTCTGCAGTGGATGTGACAGGACCGCAGAAGCTTGATATTTCCATCTGCCATTCTCCTATGTAAATATATCCAAACTTCGACAATATTCAACTGTTTCCCTTATCTTACAATGTGGCAGCATTCGGGAAAAACTGTGAACTATGTACCTGCAATAAATAAGCTGAATTTTATCAAGGCAACTATGAAAGAAGCATAACCACTGATTTATTATAGAAGTTCCCGGAATGAAAACAAAACAATAGGACTGGTGATTAAGCACCTTTTCTCCTATTAAAGAAATATGATTATCAATCAGAAGCTAGAGAATGTACCTGAATATTATACATCCATAATAGATACACACATATATACATTTATGTATAAGGGTAGAACCAGAAATTACCTCTTTGATTTTTAAAATAAAAAAAATGAGATGTACTTTTGTTATAAATAAAATTGACTTGATGAAATTGATGGTATTAACTAGCATGTGAAATGGTTAAAGATCATCCCATTATACAAGGCAAAAGACTAACAAAATAGAGAGTTAGCAAAGTGATTATCATAAAATTAGAGAGTCATCCTATTATGCATTCTACAAATTCCATTAGTAGTTCCACCATTGTAAATGTATAGTACATATAAACGCATAAATATGAAGCAATTAGGATTGACCTACACATTAATAACAGCCTTGAATACTAAAAATGCACAAACAAAGGTTAGAAAAATAACTTGCACATCAGGCTTGTAGTACCTATCTGAGTTACATGGACTCAAGTAATCATTTTGAATGAAGGGTGGCGAGGTGCCATATTCACCTCAATCCCAAAATCTTAAGACTGGACACAGCCAATATTTTGCAACCATAACCACATCTTCTTGGGTCAACATCAATGCTTAACATTAAAAAAGAACCAATATTTTAATTTTAAATAGGAATTCTTGCGATACGAGAAACTTTTTGCCCAGGCCCTGCTTGTAATTAAGTACTTCAAAAACTAAATGCATTAAGTGACTTTGATAATGCATAAGTACCTACCACTTAAATTTGAAAATTGCCTGAAAACTAGTCTAAATTTTAAGTTTGACTTGACTTGACTTGTTACTGAATGTAGAATACAGTTAGTAGAAGGTAGCTTTATTTTCATTTTCTTCTAACAACTTTTATCTTAAAAGTTTTAAAATTAAAATTTCAGTACTTTCACACTACTAAAAACTTTCAACTTTACTAAACAGCCTCTTAAACTTTGAACTAGCCATTGGCTTTGATCATAAACTCACAATGTGCCTGTTTGGCACAGCTTATAAGCTGCTTATTTTAGCTTTTAACTTAATTTAAGTTATAAATATGTGTTTGGTGTAACTTAAATGATCAAATTATAGCTTATTTGTAATCTATTTTCAGCTTGGGGGGAAGCAACTCGGGAGATGCTTATTCAAACAGCTTATACACACAGCTGGGTTGGGAGGGGCTGAAATGACTAAAATGCCCCTTCAAAACTTGGAAAATTACGGAATTGCCATTATATAAACCCTCTTCTGTTGCCTTAGCACACTTCTCTCCCTCACCCCTCTCCTCTCCTCTTCTAGTTTCCTCTCTTGCGACGACGACGAACTCCGCCACATCTGGAAGATCGCAGCCGATCAAACTCCTTTCCTCCCTGTTTTTTGTTCATCTACACCAAAAATATAAGATTTCATGCCCTTTGGTTGTTATATATATATACACATCCAGTGTTCTCTCTCTCTCTCTCTCTCTCTCTCTTTCCAATGCTTGGATTAATGGTTTTTGATCCAAATAGTGCCT
>NW_021025523.1:1725741-1803539 GCF_004153795.1 Camellia sinensis
CTCTCCCTTGATGTTTTGAGATGATAAGGAGTGGCATAGTACAAACATGTCCCTGGAAGAACCTCCATTTTTCTCTGTTTTGTGCTCTATCGCAGTTTGGTGTCACAGCACACCAGTGGCCGGCAGTTCTTCATTGTTGGCTGGCACACTTTCATTGTTGGCCGGCAAAGGCCCACTCTTGGCCAGCAGATGGCCGGCAGCAACTCCTCATGGCTGGCAGGCCACTGGTGCACTCCCCAGCATTGGTTTGGTAAGTTTCAGCAGCAAATTCTTGATGACACCCTGCAAATAGAGCCTCCAAAGAGCAAACCGGAGAACTTTTCGGGGTGAGAAACCGAATGCGTGCATGCATCTTCAACATCTTTAACAAAGCTGGAGTAGTTTAATTTAGTGTTTTACTTATTAGTTAGCATTGAATTTGCAATTAATTAACTAATTTGTTAATTAGTTAAGTGATATAATAATTAGTAAGTGGATTGCTTATTATTCAATTTGATTGTGTAATAATTAGTCTAATTAGATTATTAGATTAGTTGTTAGCTTAGCTTGGATTAGCTTAGCTTATTCGGACCCTTCGTTGAGAGGGCAAATGTTGTAATAAGTGTGCGTGTGTGTGTGAATATCTTCCAATCCCACGTCTTTCTCCCTTTTATTTATCCGTTTTCAGTGGTTAGATTAGGGACATGTTTCGATTAGCATACCTTATGCTTGCATGCATGCATCATTCATTTGCCTTGCATGCACCAGGCTCGGCGCATCATTCAAACTGCATTGTATTTCAATACCTATTTGAATACGTGTATCAAATGTCGCATTCATATGTCATGATTAGGTAGCCGAGCCTACTTAGTTTCATTTTGCATGTGTTGCATTAGGCATCTTAACATAGCTAAGATCATGCATTGATTTCTAACTAGTTTTTTGTTTTGGCTTAGAGTACACTGTAAGTGTTTACGCTTTAGCATACTGCATGAGTGTGAGTGATTTCCATGTTTAGCATGCTTGCCATGAGACTATGTGCTTAAATGATTAACTGCATGAACGCCTATTGATGAAGGGCTTATTGCTTGAATTAGAACAATTTATCAAAATGTGCGTTTTAAGCCCACTTTGTGGAGTGGCAAAATCACGTTGTTTTAAAGCCCACTTGAGGGTGGCAAATCCGCGCTTTAGCCTACTTGCGAGTAGCACTTTCAAACCATTTCACAAATAAATATGAGATGTTTTGTTCCAAATCGAGTGATTTAGTCTATACTTGTATGCTGTGCACATCACATAGTAAGTTAGCTAATAAATCATAATAAGAACACATGTGTTTTCAAAAACAACATATCATGTTAGTAGAGGCTGATCTTTGATCGGGTGAGCAGTGGTACTCATTTCAGGACCTTCCCCTCTCGTACCCAAGTTTCCGAGCCGAGGCAACTTTAGTGATAATGGACACGTGGCCTTAGACACGAGTCAGGGTTTCCTAAATTTTTCAAAATAAAATATTTAGGTGGCGACTCTAAAATTTGGCAAAGCAGTCCATGTTTGGCGCTTTTTGATTAAAATCGATTTTTCAAAACGATTTGCCGAATTTGGACTCTTTGGTGATTTATCAGTCTTACATTACACTTTGTGAGATTAGATTCAGAACCATGATAGGAGTCCGGACTGTAGTAGCATGAACCCAAATCCATGCCCTCTCCAAAAGGGGGGCGTGTGGAGGAAGTTCGGGCGGTCTACAATAGGTTTGGATCCCTTCATTTACTAACATGACATTTTTTTTTACACTGATAAATTTATCGCTGTTCAAACTAACAAAAATCAGCAACTCTCTCTCTCTTTCTCTCTCTCACACACACATACACACACACACATTCTTTTTTCCTAATTCAAGTAAACAAAACAATATAAAAAAGAATAAACAATTTACTAAAATTGAAAATTAAAACACAAACGCTATTACATTGTCCAAATTGAAAATTAAAACACTGTTGCAGCTCGTAAATATTTCCAAGTTTGGAAATGAATATAAGAACATGCCATTCTGAGTATATGGAGTGGAGATAAAATTCTAACAATAAACCCAAAAAAACAAACTGTACATACATTTTAACATTTAACTCCAAGAACTAGTTATTTATGAAGAAATATGATCTTATTCAAGACCTGATGATAAATTGTTGCATCTAAAGCATTTCCTAGACTGAAATTTTGAACAATTTAATCTGAAAATGAAGTTCAAACTCGAAATATTTTGCTTCAAAGATCCCATTGATAGTTAATTGCATAGTGACAGTAATGTAGCACAGACTGGGAAACTTAGTCCCAAACTACCTACAATTGATTTTTCTTAAGTTTAAGCTATTGATAAATTTATCATTGTAAAAAAGAACATTTGGTTGGATATGACAGTGATAAATTTATCAACCACTGACATAAATGTAATAAACAATCAACTCTTTCTATACAGTCAGTTATAAATTTATCATTCTTGAAAATAACAAAATTCAGCAACGCTGTTAATGCTTGATTGTTTCCTTCAGACAATGGTAAATTTATCACTCTTAAAAATACATAATCCACCAACTCATTCAAACCAACTAGGGATAAATTCATCACTGTATAAAACACCAAAAATAACAACTACATTTAACCAAAATCAAAGAATATAAATTTGTGAAACTTAATCTTGTAAAAATGTCACCAAAAAATATAATTTTCATTCAAAAAATTCCTCAATCATCCAATGCAACTACCGGAATGATGTATCTTTCAAAAAATACTCAAACATTCAATGAAAGTAACAGCTCTCAACTCTAAACAAAAGTAATTCAATTAAAATCAACACAACTAAAACAAAGCTTCTTTACATATTTTCCGATTATAAGTTCTCATCTTTCCACACCTACTGCACCTAATTCTCTTGATCTCGCCTTTCGAAGGTATTCTCTCTGTTTTTGGATGTCCAGCTGGTCTCTTACAAAGAGGAGGTAAAACACCGTCATCATCAAGAACTACATTTGGCTTTCACATACTAGAAACTAGATAGATAGAATGCGAATAAAAATCACAATAACTACGAACATGGTAGTAATCATCAAGAAAACAATTCAGATCCTTCTCACTCCTTTTTATAGCACAAAAATCATGTTTGCAAGGAAAAGAATCAATTTCTAACAATCGACAAGAACAAGACCGTTTCCCAATATCAACCATAATTGAATGATCCAATTGGATTTCATGAATATCATTGCTACATTTCTTACCTATCCATGCCTTCGTATCATTAAAAGCTTCTTCCAACTTTTTCTCTGCAAAAGGACAAACAATACGATTCCACTTATTTCCAACTTCTCTCCTTTTTGAAAATTGCTCCATTAGTTTCACCCATATAGCATCAACAAGATTAGTTGAAAACAAATGGTGCTTATCCCTAATCCATGAATTAAAAGATTCCGCAGCATTTGTGCACATTTCACCATACCTCTTGCCTTGAAAATAAGCGTTACACCAACATTCATTAGGCAAATCCTCCAGAAACTTCTGAACACTACGACCACAACAACCCTTAAATTCTTCAAATAGCTCATTAAACAACTCAATAGTATGAGCATATGCACATTTACTAAAAAGAGTGAGTAAATACTCTTTAGATTCGCGACTCTTCACTGACAAATAAGTCTTCAAGTTTGTCTTCAAATGCATTAGACAAAAAGAATAAGAAGAAAATGAAAAGACCTCAGCTAAAGCTTTCAGCAAACCTCCATGCCGATCAGTAACAAACGCAATATCCTTTCCCGGAGTCAAAATAACAAATAACTTTGATAAGAACCAATGCCAATTGTCATAACGTTCACTATCAACAATGGCAAAATATAACGGATATAAACCTACAAACAAAATATATACACATTATTCGTAACAAATAAAAAAGATTACAAAACAAAAGCAAAACACAAAGTATATAACATATAGCACCAACCATAAATAACTTTATCACTGTATTACTACAACAATTCAATAGCAACATACAACATATAGAATCAATGCATAATAAATTTATCATTGTATAAATACAAAAATTTAACAAAAGTATATAGCATACAAAAGTATACAACATAAATTTATCACTAATTGATTGACAATACTCAATAATCAACACTCTCCAGTAACAAAAATGATAAAATTATCACTGTTTTAATAATAATAACAAATAGACACAGAATATACCTTGGTTACCGTCTTTTGCTGTAGCAGCCAATAAACAACCTTTGTGTCTTCCTTTCAACAAAGTTTTATCAAGCATCAACACAGGCCGGCAATACTTGAAACCATGAATACATGCCTCAAAAGCGAAAAACAAGCATTTGAAATGTCTTCCTTTACTATCAATATCAAATTCCATATCAAAAACACTGCTCGGATTACAATCATTAGCGGCATCAACATACCAACGAAGATCGTCAAATGAAGATGAATAGTCACCAAAAACAATATCTCTTGTTTTTTCAACACCCATCTAAGCTCGCCGATAAGAAACTTATGTTCCATAATAGTCCTTGAAATCACAAACCACCTCACTAACCGATGTCAAAGCCTTATTACGAACCTTACTTGAAATTAGCCCACCAATCATACTCGCAGTCATCCTGATATGTTTAATTGTACGAAAAGAAGATCCACACGTATGAATATCATCAAATTGTTTAATAACAAAAGTTTTGCTAGAAGTTTCCACTCTAGCATGCAAGCTCCATAAACATCCCAAATCAGCCATTCTTTTACAATGAATAGTGACACAATTCTTGTCATTCTTAACAAAATCAAAACCAAAACCGGAATGGATAGAATACTTTGATAATGCATTTCGAAATTCAACAACTCATTGAACAAACCTTTGACCCACTCATTTTATACAATTAATCCACCTATCGGAGAGCAAATGTTTTCGTTGATTTGAATAAAATGAAGGCAAAAAATCAGTTTCACAAACAACACTACTACTACTACTACCAGCTTCACCATCACAAATTATATAACCTTCATCCAAAGAACAACACTTAACAAAAACATCAATACGATGAATATCACAAAAAAGTGCGAGTCCAATCATAACCTCCAAGTCCTCTTCACTTTGTAGACCATAACAAGAATGTCCAGGCATTGAATACGATATATTCAAGAACTACTAACTAACTCACTCCACTTTGCACACAATTTATATACTAAATGCTTGAAATCAAATCCATCATTATACTTGATAACCAATGTCACACCTCTAAACTTGAACATAAGAAACAAAGAATTTTTCATCACTATAAATCCTGCAACAAACAAAAATTATTTCAGCAAACAACTCAAACAACCTAAAACAAAATCTAATACAGTGATAAAATTATCAACCAATTCAAACACATCCAAAAACCAACAGTGATAAATTTAACAATTAACACCACCTAAGACCAAGAGCATGAACAGTGAATAAGACTTACACTTATTGGTCATGGTAACTCGATTTGAATCTCACTATTATATTATGCAACTTTTTCATCTCCTATTCTTATACTCACTGATAAATTTATCAGTGTTGAAAAAATTAATCCAACAACATCCCCAAACTACTCAGTGATAAAATTATCACTGTAGAAAATTACAAACCAACACCTGGGTTCAACCAAAACAATTTTGTAACCAAAAAAAAAAAAAAATCTAATATTCTTTACATATACATATCTCAAAACTTTTAATATCATGATCAAAATATAAATTCAATTGCAGAAACAACAGAATAACAACAATATCACAAACAAAATCAAAATCACATACTCAAACTCAAACTAAAAAACACCTAAACATCGAAATTAAAATCAAAATCAAATATACTAGTCAAGCTCCCTCCACAAAATCGCAAATTACAAAATCTAACTATACACCAAACGCGAACAAAACACGAAAATTCACAGATTTATAAAAAGCAAATCACAAATCGCAAAATCCAAATATACACCAAGCGTGAAATCACAAATCACGAAGCTCCACAATAATGCATTAACAAATCGCAAAGTTCCACAGAAATCCAAATCACAAACCCAAACCCAAACCCAAACTCACATCATAGTATTTTGATAGCAAAAATCAAATAGAAGCGCGCCAAAATAAGGGAAAACAAAACAGGGATAAAGCATGTACAAAAAAAAAACTCTAGAACCTATTGATGCACAACATCAATATTCAGAACTAAAAAAGAAATAATTATAAAAAGTAGGGCTGACCAGTAAAAATCCCTATCTTTCACCGCCCAAACTTTCTACGACACTGCAAAAGAAAAAAAAAAAAAGAAAAAAGGCGCATTTTCCACAATTTTTTATATCTTAGTAAAAGTATAAAATAAAAAATATACTTTTTAGAAATGTAGGTAAAAACAGGGTCGCCAAGATTTATGGCTATTGTAAACCTTGAGGTGGTTTAGAAAGTTAAGTTTTGTTTGGCATAACTTATTTTAGTTTATCTTTTTATTTTATTTGGATTATATTAATCAATATTTTTTCTTTATTTTTTTACACATCTTTTTATAAAAAAGTCAAAAAATGTACTTATTTAAGACAAATTTGGTTTTTTGATTTTTTTTATTATTTTTTTGACTATTTTATGGGGAAAGTCATATAATATAAAATGAATTAAAAGTTGACTTTTAATTTTTTTTTAAACTTTAATTTGGTTTTTTGATTTTTTTTATTATTGTTTTGACTATTTTATGGGGAAAGTCATATAATATAAAATGAATTAAAAGTTGACTTTTAATTTTTTTTTAAACTTTAATTTGGTTTTTTGATTTTTTTTATTATTTTTTTGACTATTTTATGGGGAAAGTCATATAATATAAAATGAATTAAAAGTTGACTTTTAATTTTTTTTTAAACTTTAATTTGGTTTTTTGATTTTTTTTATTATTTTTTTGACTATTTTATGGGGAAAGTCATATAATATAAAATGAATTAAAAGTTGACTTTTAATTTTTTTTTAAACTTTAATTTGGTTTTTTGATTTTTTTTATTATTTTTTTGACTATTTTATGGGGAAAGTCATATAATATAAAATGAATTAAAAGTTGACTTTTAATTTTTTTTTAAACTTTAATTTGGTTTTTTGATTTTTTTTATTATTTTTTTGACTATTTTATGGGGAAAGTCATATAATATAAAATGAATTAAAAGTTGACTTTTAATTTTTTTTTAAACTTTAATTTGGTTTTTTGATTTTTTTTATTATTTTTTTGACTATTTTATGGGGAAAGTCATATAATATAAAATGAATTAAAAGTTGACTTTTAATTTTTTTTTAAACTTTAATTTGGTTTTTTGATTTTTTTTATTATTTTTTTGACTATTTTATGGGGAAAGTCATATAATATAAAATGAATTAAAAGTTGACTTTTAATTTTTTTTTAAACTTTAATTTGGTTTTTTGATTTTTTTTATTATTTTTTTGACTATTTTATGGGGAAAGTCATATAATATAAAATGAATTAAAAGTTGACTTTTAATTTTTTTTTAAACTTTAATTTGGTTTTTTGATTTTTTTTATTATTTTTTTGACTATTTTATGGGGAAAGTCATATAATATAAAATGAATTAAAAGTTGACTTTTAATTTTTTTTTAAACTTTAATTTGGTTTTTTGATTTTTTTTATTATTTTTTTGACTATTTTATGGGGAAAGTCATATAATATAAAATGAATTAAAAGTTGACTTTTAATTTTTTTTTAAACTTTAATTTGGTTTTTTGATTTTTTTTATTATTTTTTTGACTATTTTATGGGGAAAGTCATATAATATAAAATGAATTAAAAGTTGACTTTTAATTTTTTTTTAAACTTTAATTTGGTTTTTTGATTTTTTTTATTATTTTTTTGACTATTTTATGGGGAAAGTCATATAATATAAAATGAATTAAAAGTTGACTTTTAATTTTTTTTTAAACTTTAATTTGGTTTTTTGATTTTTTTTATTATTTTTTTGACTATTTTATGGGGAAAGTCATATAATATAAAATGAATTAAAAGTTGACTTTTAATTTTTTTTTAAACTTTAATTTGGTTTTTTGATTTTTTTTATTATTTTTTTGACTATTTTATGGGGAAAGTCATATAATATAAAATGAATTAAAAGTTGACTTTTAATTTTTTTTTAAACTTTAATTTGGTTTTTTGATTTTTTTTATTATTTTTTTGACTATTTTATGGGGAAAGTCATATAATATAAAATGAATTAAAAGTTGACTTTTAATTTTTTTTTAAACTTTAATTTGGTTTTTTGATTTTTTTTATTATTTTTTTGACTATTTTATGGGGAAAGTCATATAATATAAAATGAATTAAAAGTTGACTTTTAATTTTTTTTTAAACTTTAATTTGGTTTTTTGATTTTTTTTATTATTTTTTTGACTATTTTATGGGGAAAGTCATATAATATAAAATGAATTAAAAGTTGACGTTGCACCTTCTCCATTATCTGTTGGAGGAGATATATATGTTCGTGAACATGTTCCTCCGCTTCAACCTCTTCCTCCCTTTCATCATCTTCCTCGATCTTTGCCCATGGGTGGTAATTACATTCCTCCACCATTGATGTATCCCACATACCATGTAAGTCTTACTTTAACATTGTATTTTTTGTGTGGATATAATATGTGACTCAAACCATAACTGAAAGCATATATGCATTGTTGTAGGCGAACAATTTGTGGGAGATGTATGTGGTGCCAAATTATTTGCCAACTTCAATGGCTCAACGGCATTCTGCTCAACCAACATTCCAGTCACTACTACAAGGTTCATGTGGATATGACATTGGGTTTCGATATTCTCAAGAATCAACTACTACAATGTGTAGTCAGGTTCGTCTTTGCTATCTTTTTAATTTTTATTATATTTATAGTTGTTGAAAATTCCGTCATACCATGTATTCACTTGTTGAGAAATTTGAACATTTTCCCTTTTAGGCTATGGACAAGCAGAAACAGAGGCGAACTGATGCTGAAATTGGGCTGAACAGTGAAGTCATAGCCTCTAAAATTGATGGTTATTCTGTCGCTGCTGGAAAGTGATGGTTATTCTGTTGCTGCTGGAAAGTCATACATTAGTCTTTTTAATCGATTGTATGTGTTAATGGGTTGAAGCAATGTAACATTTTTGATGGACCAATGTTTTAATTTAACTTGTTATGGATTGTATGTGTTAAACTGTTATGGTGTACATTTGATATGTTTTTTTTTTATGTGGTACGGACATGATTCTGTTTTCGTACATTTGATCTTTATTTGTGGACATGTTCTGTTTTTGGACATGATCTGGTTTTGGACATGATCTGTTTTTGTGAAGTGTGAAATGTGTTGTAATGGTTATGTGAAGTGTGAAGTGTGAAGTGTGAAGTGTGAAGTGTGCTGCTGATATGCACAGGTCTGGTTGTGTGGACCAATGTTTTAATTTAACTTGTTATGGATTGTATGTGTTAAACTGTTATGGTGTACATTTGATCTGTTTTTTTTTATGTGGTACGGACATGATTCTGTTTTCGTACATTTGATCCTTATTTGTGGACATGTTCTGTTTTTGGACATGATCTGTTTTTGTGAAGTGTGAAATGTGCTGTAATGGTTATGTGAAGTGTGAAGTGTGAAGTGTGCTGCTGATATGCATAGGTCTGGTTGTGCAATTATTTTGCTGGTATGCACAGGTCTTGTTCTACAATTATTCTGCTGGTATGCACAGGTATTATGGTTCTGCATGCTTCTGGTTCTGTGAAGTTTAAGGGAAAAAAAATGAACCATTGCAGAATTTTTGATCTGGTATGCAGTGGACGAGCAAAATTTTGGTTCTGCATGCTTCTGGTTCTGCTCTGGTGTTTTGATTACATAGAGAACTTGGTGACTTGTGAGTGAATGTTTAGGGAGATAGAGAGTGAGAAATGAGGAATAAGTGCAGATGTAAGTTCTGGTTGTATGTACCCTCTTCATCATTGAGCATCAGATTTCCAGAAAGCAAGTCATTGTGAGCAAACACCT
Organism: Camellia sinensis; assembly: GCF_004153795.1. Lineage (NCBI taxonomy): Eukaryota > Viridiplantae > Streptophyta > Magnoliopsida > Ericales > Theaceae > Camellia > Camellia sinensis. The sequence continues at coordinate 1,735,792 of NW_021025523.1, forward strand.
GCACTTAAAATAATGACCATTGCAGAATTTTTGATCCATAACAGAGGCAAAACCAAATAATATAAGTGCAGGATTTTTTATCCATAACAGAGGAAAAACCAAGTCATTGGCTGTATGGTTCTAAATGCATGGTTCTGAATGGTTCTGAATGTATGGTTGATGTATGCTGGGTGTCTTTTTTTTGGTTGTTCTCTGGTTCCTCTGCTCTCAAAGGTTTTTGGGGCTGTTTAATCTGGTTTTGCATGCTTCTAGTTCTGCATGCTTCAGGGTTGGTGATGTACACCAGTTTTGCACAGCAATTATGCTGGTTCTGATCTGTACACCAGTTATGCTGGTTCTAATCTGTATTCATTGTTTCTGGTATGCTGGACACTTAGAGCACTAGAAGTGTGTGAGGTGTGAAGTGTGAAGGATGTACAGAAATGCTAGTATGGTGTGAAGTGTGTGAGGTGTAAAGTGTGAATCATGGTTTCATATGGTTCTTGTGAATTCATTCTGCTGGTATGGTGTACACCAGTTTTGCACACCAGCAACATGTACACCAACATAATATTTTCTGCTACTTCACAATTAGATCACTCAAAGGTATTAACACTGAAGAACTGTTGATAAATTACTAAAAGTGAACAATTATAATTTGGTTCATATGCAACAGAACATGTGAAATGTGCCTATGCAAAATAAACAGTAGCAGATTTCACAACCAACATACATGCAGAACCAGCCTACAAAAAACCATGTCACAGATTGTCCTGTAAATGAAAACATTCCCAAGTTCATAAAATCCAAGTCATTCCCAAGTTCATTAAATCCACTAGGACAATAAACCATTTAAAAACCATCTCAAATCATTCCCAACTTCCCAAATTCCATTCATAAAAACATCATAAAGTACAAACATCATAAATCCATAATAACATTAGTTAAATTTTTCGGATACTAACATTACATCATAAAGTAGATTACATCCATAAATCCATAATAACTTTAAATCCATAAATCCATAATAACATTACATCATAAAGTACAAAAGTAAAGCAAATACAATCAAATACACCATCGCCTTCAAAATATTTTCCACCATTCGAAGCCTTCGACCATAGTCGCCATGTTCATTTTCCACGTCATACAGCCTCCTCCTCAGCTCGTTAAAGTCTTCTACTGTAACACCATCAGAAGCTCTAGTGTTGGAACGGATTGTGGAAGTCACATCTTCGTCATCTTCAGCCACGAACTTGAAGTAATTGCAATTGGGATTTTCAGTCTACAATGCAACCAACAATTAGTTAGTCTATTAAAACAAATTAAATTGTGACTACTTACATATTTAATATTTCCAATACAATACTTACATATTTTGATGGGCAAACAAAGAACAAACGCCCTTTATTTCCATTCTCATTAGTTTTTACGATATGTATGGCAGCTGTTCTTCCACAATTGCACATTCTCGGTTTTAATCTTATGTTGCTGTTGTCATTAGAAGAAGAAGCCATTTCTAAATCTACATCGACAATACAACACAAACAGTCAGCCCTCGAGAAACCAATTTAGTTTTGAAACCAACATTGTAGTGGACTCATAAAAACCTATTCTATCTGTTATTCAGCATTCTAGTTCTACATACAAATTGATTAGGTCTCAAAGTGTTTAGTTGCACTGAATTCAGGAAAACAATGCTACTGCCCTTCTCATGATCTAATAAACATATAATTATGTGTTTTTTTTTTGTCTTTTAAGATTCTTGTCTTTTATAACTAGATTTTTGTCTTTTAAGATTCTTACATGATCTAATAAACATATAATTATGTGTTTTTTTTTTTGGTTTAATAATATAACAAAATGTATCACTTTACATTTAGTAAAGAAAATTGAAATCCAAACTAATAATTCAGCAAGACATGATCTATCAGAGTTGACAAAAAGAGAGTGTCGTATAAAAATGAAATTAAAGAGAAGTTCAAACTAATAGGTAAATTACAAGTTTAATAATATAACAAAATGTATCACTTTACATTTAGTAAAGAAAATTGAAATCCAAACTAATAATATAACAAAATGTATCATAATCTTAGACTGATTCAACAAATAAATTGATAATTTCATAATTAATAATCTTATAAATATGCTTTGTTATGGTTTTGCCCTGACCTCCTTTTCTAGGGTCATACAGCCCAGGTTTCAATTTCACATTTGTTTTGATTTTTCATTAATTATGTGTCTTATGCTTGAATGGATACCTTTTAACCTTGGTAAGGCTGTGGTGCACTGTGCAGAGACACAAATATGAACCCAAAAAAAATAAAAACTACTTTCAATTGTTGCCAAACTAAATACGCTTGCAAGGATTGCCATCAATGGTGGTTGCTACTTTTGAAGACATGGGTGTGCATTAGGAGCAAGTGGGAACTCCAGTTTTTGAGTCAACCATTGAGCTTTCTAATGTAATCCTTAGTTCAACATGACTTGCAGATTGCAGATTGTTAGTTCAACATATAAAATTACATTAAGACATGGAGCAGAGTAATCAAAAAAATTTAGCCATCGATACATTAGCCAAAAATAAATGGCAATACAAAGTGAGTGGCTGTGAATATAAATCACCGTTGATAGTGGTGACACTAACTCCATGTTCATATTTAGTTGAAATTCACTATTTCAATAAAAAAAACAATTTCACATTTGTTTTGATTTTTCATTAATTATGTGTCTTATGCAATGCTACATTTCTTATCAATCAATTGGTTAGTGGATTATTGGAGGTTATTGTCAATATATTTATCATTAAAAACAAATTTTGGCCCTTAATCAAAATGTGCTCTATGAGAGACTTGACAAAATCTTTATTCTAACCTTCTAGAGTGGAGTTGAGTGTATTGACTCTATATACTTTTAAAATCTAGATTCTAGTACTCTTTATTTGGAAATAATGAATTTATCATGTGCCTATTTTTTATTGTGAAATCATAATTCTAATACTCTTATTTGAGATTGTTAGTTCCACACATAATAAAAGAAAATATGGACATAAGGATTGTCAAAAATCCAGATTGCAGCTTGCAGCTCTCAACATGACTTGCACCTTGCAGATTGTTAGTTCAACATATTTGCAAATTGTTAGTTCAACATGACTTGCAGATTGCAGATTGTTAGTTCAACATATTTGTAGTGAAATATGTAGAAAATGTATATAAACAAATGATCTCAAATTTGGAATTAAACCCAGTTGTGTGTTTTGTTATGATATTGTTTACAATCAGAAATAGGTATTCCATGATATGACATTGCTAATTTTTCTCACAATCTATTCGAAATCATGGTATATCATGGTATAAAAATTAGTAAGACATATTAGCAATGCTGGGTTTGGAGTATATAAATCATGGTATACCTATTTCATGGTATATAAATCACATAGTATACAATGGAAGGTCTTACCATTGATATCATACAATACCATGGTATATAAAAATTAGCAATGTTTGGAGTATATAAATCATGGTATACCTATTTCATGGTATATAAATCACATAGTATACAATGGAAGGTCTTACCATTGATATCATACAATACCATGGTATATAAAAATTAGCAATGTTTGGAGTATATAAATCATGGTATACCTATTTCATGGTATATAAATCACATAGTATACAATGGAAGGTCTTACCATTGATATCATACAATACCATGGTATATAAAAATTAGCAATGTTTGGAGTATATAAATCATGGTATACCTATTTCATGGTATATAAATCACATAGTATACAATGGAAGGTCTTACCATTGATATCATACAATACCATGGTATATAAAAATTAGCAATGTTTGGAGTATATAAATCATGGTATACCTATTTCATGGTATATAAATCACATAGTATACAATGGAAGGTCTTACCATTGATATCATACAATACCATGGTATATAAAAATTAGCAATGTTTGGAGTATATAAATCATGGTATACCTATTTCATGGTATATAAATCACATAGTATACAATGGAAGGTCTTACCTAATTTTGAAATTCCAAATCTAAAAGCCCTAAATTTTTTCAGACGTTTCAAAATCCCAAATCAAAGCCCTAATTTTGAAATTCCAAATCTGAAAATCCCTAAATTTGTTCAGAAATTCGAACTCTAAAAGCCCTACATTTTTTCAGACTCCTAACTTCTTAATTTCAGACGTTTGAAGACCAACCTGGTTCGTGATCTATGCTGAACTGATGGTGGTCGTCGCGGTGGAGTTCACGCAGCGTAGAGGCTGAAGCGGTGGAGCTGTGGTCGTCGTGGGGTCGCCGTTGGGACTGGTCGCCGGTTCGCCGGTGAGGGTAGGTTCGGTGGACGACCACGATCGACTGTAAGGCTCATTGAAACTGAGAGAGTGAGAGAGTGAGACAGTAAGGCTGTGTTGTTGTTTTGTTTGGGCGGGAACTCAAAAAAATTTAAATTTTTTTTTTTTTTTTTAATAATCTCAGCCGTTGGATGACCAACAGCTGATCTGAGCCGTTGCCCGCAGGAACTCAAGGACCCTCCTCAAGGAGAGGATCCGAACTCTGATTTGATGCCTATGTGTCTGTTTCACATTTCATAAATGTGTTGGTATTAAAATTGATGAAGGTTTTTATTTTTCCCTAATTTAATTTTAACCAAGTTAGTTTAATTAGCTACTTATCATGAAATTGTTTATTGTTTTATTTATCTGTTCTAATTTTTTTTAAAAAAAATTAGCAGTGGAGATTTTAGAAAGGCAAATGCTAACAAGTGTTTTTTTTATGTATTGTTTAATGTTGAAAAATGTGTATAAAATATCTTGAAAATATGTAAAAATCTTAAAAAGTATATTGATTTAGTAGAAGTGCATTGAATTTAATAAAAAAATATCTTCTTCAAATTTTTTATTTTTTGCTTTTATCCTAAAGACACTTATTAGCAACACTTTTTTTTTTTATATAAATGTTGTACTATGATTATATTTAGATACTAGTGGGTGGCACACACGATGTGTGTGCAATTTAAATAAGTAGGAATAAAAAATAATAATAATGAAATTAATATTATAATGTGTACTTAGCTTAAGTGGTATGAGTTCTTGTACTTAAACCCATGGTCATGGGTTCAAGCCTTGCCCATCTCTTTGTTTAAGTTTTTTTTAAAAAATAAAAAATACTGCCACATGACATGAAGAGAGCCTTGCCCATCTCTTTGTTTAAGTTTTTTTTAAAAAATAAAAAATACTGCCACATGACATGAAGAGAGTAAAGCTTCAGGACACCAAAGTTCCTGTTCACTTTATAATAGTATAGATAAATAGATAATTAGCCCAAGTTTGGGAAGTTACTAAAAAGTCAAAAAGTCAAAAATATATTCAAAAATTTTAAAAGTTATCACTATTCACCAAAAGTAAAAAATTACGACTGCACAACTCTCAATCCTATTTTTCTTCTACACACTAATTTATATAATTTTTTAATACATATTTTTCCATAAAAAGTCAAAAAGTTAACTCAAACAACCATATTTTTTCCTCAACATTTTAATCTAAAAAAAATAAAAAATACATTTATTTAAAACACCCCAAACAATCCCTTATTTTAGTAACAAATAAAGTCGTACTTGACATATTCTTAGGACACATATCAATAAAATTTAAAAACATTATATATATTTTTTATTACACACAGTTTTATATAGATAATCTTATAATTTTTTTTTATATAGATAATCTTATAATTTTTTATTACACACAGTTTTATATAGATAATCTTATTATAATAGGGTTATCAACAATGATTCATTCCCCCTTTTTTTCCCACCCCTTTGACCCCCGTCTCTTTCATTGGTTACATTTTTTTTTTTTTTCCTGCTCCTCCAATCACCACCCGCCACGTGACAAAGGAGTGAGGGGGTGACCCCCAAAAAAAAGTCCCAAGCATTATTCATTACCATCTAAGTGGGTGTCAGGGAGAAAAAAAAAAAATAAATTCATAAATAAATTTACAAAATTAATTATTAATATTTGTAAAGTTACAGATATTTTTCCTCTTATAATTTCTTACCAATTAAAAAGAAAAATGTCAACTAAACTGGTAAGCAGAGCTAGGGCAGTTTCGAAATCGGTGATATAAGCAGTCTGAGAGTTCACAGAAGGCGGTTAGGGCGTAAACGAAAGAAACTTGCCGAAGAAGAGGGCTTTCCTTCTTCGACCATAAAACCCTAATCTTATCTTCATTCCAACAACCAAAAGAAGGTACCTTACCATTATCAGATCCCAGCTTTTTCAAAACCCTAGTTTTTGCCTTTTGTTTTGTTTGTTATCTGGCTTGTGTGTGTTTTGGGGTCAGGAAGACATGGATCGGTACCAGAGGGTCGAGAAGCCAAGAGCCGAAACACCGATTGACGAGAATGAAATTCGGATTACGAGTCAAGGAAGGATGCGAAGCTATATCTCTTATGCTATGAGTCTACTTCAGGTATTTGAATTGTTTGTTTAGTTTTTGCCTTTCTTTCTGATTATTCTTCTTGTTTTTTTAATAGTTGAATTCAATTTTGTTGTTTTTTTGCCAGACTCTACTGGTTTGTTCTACCATGTTGTTTATTTAAGTTGAAAATTTACTTGTTTTAGAAGCTACTTTAATGGATTTGGGTATGAGTATTATTGTCTATGTCTAGGCATGGGACACCCGTATACCAAATCTGAGGATGCATTTGTATATAATAATGCAACATTAGATGCTAGTATTATTTAAGTATATGCTTAAAATAAAGTAAGATTCAGTGGGAGAAAGGGCTTTTAATATCCTTATCCATCTGAGAAACACAAGGATTATATGCCGTAAAATATTGGGTTTTCTTCTTATTTCGTCATGAGATATTAAAATATGAGTTTCAATTTGTTTATAATAATATTGAGCCAATGAATTTGGAGAGGGTGACTGTAGTGGTCTCAAACACCTCCTTTTCTTTTCTTTTTTGGAACTTGATTTTTGGGTTATTGCTTCGTTAGTAAGTTGGACAAACCATTTTATTTAAACATTAGCTCTTCCATTTTTTCTCATTAAAGTTTAGAGTAAGATTTTTTTTATTAAAAAGGTTAAAAGTAAAGAGTTTTGAGTACCAATATTAGTTGGAATTGTGTTTGGCTACATTAGCCAATTGTGCACTTGCGGTGCGGATGTTTCAATACGGGTGGGTGGGCATGTTTTACGCTTGAACCCCTGCTCCTCTGCCCTTCTCTTCGTCCTTATGATGATTTGAAAGGGAGAGCAGAACGGAGAGGAATGCAGCTAGTTGGAGCATGGATCATGGTTATCAGAATGCCGATCCGGATCGTAGGATCTTATGATTCTACAATCTCAATTGAGCCAAATGATCTAGATCACACTAAGATCTTAAAATTAGTAAGATCTTAAAGTGACTATGATCCTTTTCATAAAATCGTGTAGAATCGCATCGCATACGATTCTGATTTTGCTACGATTCTAATCTTACATATTTTTTTTTGTTATTATTTATTTATGATATGTATTAATGTGTATATTTATATTTGAAATTTGACTATAAACTCATTTTTCAAATGTCTCTTATAATTTATGTTATCATAGAAAATGCATTATATCAAATTTATCTTTTTTCTTTAATCTTTTTAAAATTATGTAACATACATTATCATTAATTATAATTTTTCATTTTATTTTATATTGAATGTAGAATCCTACGATTCTTGATCCGATTCTACAATTTGATCGATGAGTCCCTCTCAACGATATCCCGATTTTAACAACCTTGGCATGGATTGGTTGAGTCAGTTGATGAGAGAGTTAACTCTGGTGATTGTGATTTATTCAACATATGGTTGATTGTGTTTTGTACTGTGCTGCTCTGTACCAGAATCAGTTTATGTTAGAATTTGTCCTTCAATTTTTGGTAAATTTATTGATGTTCATATAAAATTAACAGGATTCTTACAATGAAATTTGGATTAGTGTTTTTTTTTTTTTGTTTTTTCTTTTCTTATCAAAATGTTGCATTAGATGTGAATACTCCAACATGCAGTCCAGTTGATCACTGTTTTCAGTTGACAGCAACAAAATAATTAATATTAAATGGCTGCAACTTTTGAAAGATAAGTAATTTATACTATGGTTAGATCATTGCTTATCTTAAAGTATTTCATTTGGAGTTTACTAGCTGAAATTTATCCATTGTTTTGTGGGCTTGCAATATTCTGTTTGGTACCGATGACCATGCCTGTGTCATCAGGTTCATTCTGGAATGCTCTGATCTGTCTTTAAAATAAGTATTTTTTTTTGTTTACATTGCATGGTAAATGGGCACTAATATCATGAATCCTAGAGAAAAATATTTGCAGACCGTATCCATCATTTTTAGTTTTTGTTGCTTTGCATACCTAGAAGACCCAATATTATGATGTGCCCTGGCTCTATGTGGTGCTTGGCCTAAATGACATTGACTGCTGCTTTTGGAACAATTCTTGCAAGATGATAAATTGGTGTCAATTGCTTAGAAATGTTCACAATTGGATTACATGACATTGACCTGATATTGCAATTCATGATTATTTTTTCTGTTTTGAGGCCAGAGATTGGAAAGTTGGTATGCTATTATAATTGTAATTTTTAGAGTATTTGATATTCTCTGTTTTGCTGCTTGTTTGATGGTATACTCTCTAGGAAAAAGGTTCGACCGAGGTTGTGTTCAAGGCAATGGGTAGAGCTATCAACAAAACTGTAACAATTGTGGAGTTAATTAAGGTTTTCCTTTCTATTGATTTTCATTTCTTTGTTTACCTTTCTAGTTAGTGTTTTCGGTTTTCCTGTATGTTTAATGTATTACTAGGATTGTTCCCTGATGATTACTAAGGCTACTCAATGCACTGTAATACAGAGGAGGATTGTTGGTCTTCATCAAATTACATCAATTGGATCTACTGATATAACTGATACATGGGAGCCCCTGGAAGAAGGACTCCTCCCGTAAGGGTGCTCTGAACCTTATTTATATTTCAAATTTCTCAGTAGGCACTGGTCTATATTGTCATGGATTGCCTTATTGTAACAAAATTTGTCTCTTACATGGATATTTGTTTCGTCTGCAGTCTGGAAACCACAAGGCATGTTTCAATGATTACAATCTCTCTCTCAAAGGAGGAGTTGAATACATCCTCCGTTGGGTGAGTTAGTAAAATTTCATTTACTAAAGATATTCAATTGTTTGGCTTCCCGTAAATTTGTTTAACTTTTCTAATATGCAAATTGATTGGGAGTATGATATGATAATGAGCTAAATGACAAAAAAGTGTTTTTTTTATTTTTTATTTTGAAGTAGTTATTTTGATGAGCAAATGATTTTATGGCAAATTACCATTGTTCATGAGCGCTGATATATTCTTCATAACACATGAATTGCTACCTACTGCAGGTACCAGTCTCCACTACCAGCTGACCAGGTCAAGACATCAACCGAATTTGATTTTGAAGGAGGTAGTGCCAAATCAACTTCTGTGCACTTGTTCTTTGATTATTATTCATATGGGCATTTGTTGTGACATCTTTTGTTATGCAGAAGGATCACCTACTGGTCGTGGAAGGGGCCGTGGTGGTAGAGGGAGGGGAAGGTCTAGAGCAGCGTATGGTATGAGATTGGATAAGATCCTTTTGATTTAATTTATTCCTGGAATTTTACTGAGGCAAAATTGGGTATATCAGTGGCTCTTACTGCATTAAAATTAGGTCCACTGCCATGGTCATTGAAATGAAAGCTTAATTTAAAATATTATTATAGGCAGATATTGTTAGGAGGTTGATGCAGTCCACAGCTGCTTGTCAAATCAACTTCTGTGCACTTGTTCTTTGATTATTATTCATGTGGGCATTTGTTGTGACATCTTTTGTTAGGCAGAAGGATCACCTACTGGTTGTGGAAGGGGCCGTGGTGGTAGAGGGAGGGGAAGGTCTAGAGCGGCGTATGGTATGAGATTGGATAGGATCCTTTTGATTTAATTTATTCCTGGAATTTTACTGAGGCAAATTTGGGTATATTAGTGGCTCTTACTGCATTAAAATTAGGTCCACTGTCATGGTCATTGAAATGAAAGCTTAATTTAAAATATTATTCTAGGCAGATATTGTTAGGAGGTTGATGCCGTCCACAGCTGCTTGTGAAAATGACAACTTCTGAGAGTTTTATTTTGATATGGCAGAAACTGAATTGAACGACCTTTAATAAGTTTGAAATATTTGAGCTGTTGGTTTCTAATGTCGTATAGAACTGGTGGTACTTTATGACATGACAGACGCATCTCATTTCAGGGAATGGATATGCAGCTCCTGAGTATGAGGATGGAGGTTGGGATAGGAATCGTGGTTATGCGAGGGGCAGGGGTCGAGGAAGAGGTCGTAACTTCCGTGGCCGTGGAAGAGGAGGGTACAATGGTCCTCAGATTGATAACCAGCAAGATGCAGGACATTACAACCAGGAAGGTCCTGCTCCAGGCCGTGGTATTACTTCGTATAATTGCTCTCTGTTTTTACATGATCTCATTAATTGCCAGTAGGTTTTGTGCCCAGTTGCTAGACCAATCCTTCATAACTTTGCCAGACCAATCCTTCACCAGTAGGTTATGATTGCTTAGTCTGCCTGAAAAATAGGTGTAACCTGTCTTGCATTAATTGATTGATTGGGTTTGGTTCTAGTGGGGTTTATGGTATCTTGAAATCGGTAACAGAAATCTCTCCTCTTTCAAACTGTTATGAGCCCCCAGTCGCTTTCTTCATAGGCAATTCACGGACCTCTTTTTTATTATTATGAACTTTTCCTAAACCTTGGTGGTTCTTCGTTCCAGAATTTCTTTTGCTTTATATTTGGTAAAATATGAGAACTGATATGGTCAATTAGGCTTTAAGACCATGGTTATCAAAATCCGGATTGTAGGATCATACGAACCTAAATTGCCAAGACGATTCAAATTGTTGTATAATTGGAGTTATAGCAGAATTGCAGGTAGAATTGTGTAGGATTATGGAGTTTTTGATTTTTTATCTTATTTTTAATATGCATCATCCTGATTTTTATTTTTACCTTATTTTTAATAGAAAATATAATTTTACGAACCTTAATATGATTCAGGGATGTTCACGGGTCAGTTTGGATCGGGTTTACCCTAAGACCGTCAACCAAACCGAATGTGTCAGGTTAGAGAAATTGCCACCTACTGCCGGCCGTCAGCATATTCAAAATTGACCGTGGCCCACCATTCAGATTGGTCGTTGGTTCGGTCGGCGAGACATGAAAAGAAATCAATCCACTTCCCACTCTTTCTCAGGTTGTAATTCAAACAAAAATCAAATTCGAACATGTATAAATGGAGTAAAAGAGATTCAAACAAATATATTAAATATGCAAATAAATTTGAGAAAGAATAGTGGAATGGTAGAGATAGACTCACCATCGCCTAAATATGAGCAACATTCATCACCGTCGGAGTAAATCTGAGCTTCATTGTCGCCGTCGACTAGCACCATTGCCACTAGAGAGGGAGATTAAGAGCAGAAAAGGGGTTTCCAGTGAGAGGGATTGTGTCACTGTGAGAGGGAGATGAGGGTGAGATGAGAGTATGAAAGATCACCATTGTCGCCGAGAGAGAGAAGAAGAAGAAAGTGGTTTTTGGGAAGGAGACGAGAAGGGTGAGAGATAGACTGTAATAGAGAAATGTGGATGAGAGAGGATATTGAAGAGGCATGAGAGAGAGAGAGAGAGAGAGAGAGAGAGAGACTGAAACGGTGGGAGAGAAACGAGGGTGAGAGACAAAGAGACTGAAGCAGTGGGAGAGAAATGAGGGTGACAGAGAGGAATTGAAGTAGCATGTCAAACTGTTCAAAAAAAAAAAAAAAAAAAAAAAAAAGGCGCGACAGAGACGTATTGAAGAGGCATGAGAAAAGTCTTTAGTCTTGGAAGTAGATAAGGCGGACTGTTTAGTATTGGGAAAAGACAGGGTCTTGGTAAGTTGATTCAAGGAGCCAATGAAAAGTCCACACGTTTTACAAATATATCGGTCGGTTCGGTTTTGGCGAATTATACACTTCTACAACCGTTACTTGACCGAATATAGAACGCGTTTGAACAATTTAACTCGCTGCCGACCCAACGTAATTCGAAGCTGTCCGCAACTATGTTGGATTAGTCGAATTCGGTCTGTTTTTTGGGATGATTCGGTTATTTGAACACCCCTAATATGATCCATGCAACCCTCTCACCAATCCTACGTAGGATCCCATTTTTAACAACCATGTCCAAGACACAGACCACAATCAATCCAACTAGGTTCCACTGAGTGTTTTATGGGCTTCAATTTTTGTACAATTAGATTACATGGGAAATTGCAGTTTTATGGGCATCTCTATGTTGTACCACATTGAAGAGAAAACCCTTAATCGGTTGTGGAGAGAGAATTGTGCAGGCTCATTCATAGGAGTTTTGAGCATGATGTTAGCTGTATCTTACACTTTTTATTCTGTGTCTCTCTGCTTGCAGGTCGTGGCCATGGGAGGGGATACCGTGGAAGGGGTCGTGGTTTTCGATCTAATGGGCTGATACATGCAGCTGTTGCTGTTGGAGGCGCTTGACTGGTCACCTCTGGACACAACACAATGCAGCGTTTCGACTTTATGATGTGTTTGGATGCTTGCTCCATATCTCTATCTGTGTTTACCTTTTTTCTTTCCTTACTAATTTCAGTTGAAGGAAGTAGGAAGATGTACACTAATTTCGCTGAGTATGCAACTGCAGCTCCGCATTTGGTAGCCTTTTTCATTTTACATTTTTAATAATCTTTTTAAAATTTTCGTAGAGGTTGGTGGATGTCTGAATTAGTGTAATTGGTTTTGTCAAGTGAGAACCACATTCTTTTATTTGTGAAGTTTTTGAAATTAATCTGTCACCAAGTTTTGCATTTTATGAAGTCAATAATGTGTACATTAGCATGGCCCTTCATCAATTGGGTAAACTCTCTAGTAGGACTAGCCTATACTATGTCAATAATGTGTACATTAGCATGGCCCTTCATCAATTGGGTAAACTCTCTAGTAGGACTAGCCTATACTATGTGATGTGTTTTTCGATTGTAAAGAGGTAACTATTAGGAATACTTACATATAGGTCTTATAAGTCCCTATAAGTGGACTTATTGTTTACAAAGTCTTGTGGGAAAAATTTATTATAAAAAAGTCACTAATTGTAAATTTTAACGATAATTTATAAAAATGATGACAAAAAAATTAATTTTAGTGATAATTTTATTCAAATTTATTTTTAATAGGACTTGCTTAACTATTAGGATTTATTGGTAGTTATTTTTCTCTTCTTTTTTTTTTTCACCATATATTTTAGATGAAATTATTATATACCTCTACTATTAGAAAAATTATTTGGTGGTTGGGGGTATCTTGATGTCCACTACTAACCCAAACACAAAATTGCAGGCTTCACTCTCAGCTAATTACAACACTTCCGGTACACCAATTATTTTTCGGGAGAGTGTACAGCAGGCACTGTTGTGCGCCAAAAGGCCAAAAAAAAGAGAAAAAAAAAAAAAATATATCTGAAATCTCTTGGTTTTGCATGCACGGCACAGCAGGCACCCCTTGTTCTTATTTTTCCCGCTATTGGGTGGAAAATAATGTTATGTATTAATTGCTATACTAGTTAGTGTATTAATAGTTAATATGGTATAATTTTAAAATTTTTGTAATTTATATAATGATGAGATTGTAATTTTTAAATAATAATATTATAATTATATTAATATATTAATTAATATATCAATTGATACATTTATATCAAGAAAGTGGGTGGCAAGTTGAGGTAACTTGTAATCAATCAGACACGGTGAGGGAGTGGTCGATAGCTTTTTATTTGGGCTTTTACTTTTTTAAGAACCTCACAAGGGTTACCTCTTTTTTATTATTTATTTATTTTTTGGACCCTCACAAGGATGGATCGGATATACAGGATATCTTTGATAATTATTATCGATGATGAAAATATAAATTCACAAAAAACAACATAAGTAATTTGTAAAGTCAAGATCGGCGTCTACAAAGTTCAAAAGATGCAGGGAGGTTGGGGGAAGGTGACTGCGCAGACATCAGTAATGGGTCTTGCATTGCAAAGCCAAACCAAATCAAAAGGTTCTTCATTGTGAGTTTTAATAAAGAATAATGCTTGGGACTCTTTTTGGGGGTCACCTCTCACCCCTTTTGTCACGTGGTAGGGGTGATTGGAGGAGCAGGAAAAAAAAGAAAAAGAAAAAGAAAAGGTAACCAATGAGAGATGGAAAATGGTGGCAGGTGATGGCTAGTGTTGGATGGTAAAAAAAAAAAAACTCAAAACTCAAAACGGAAACACTTTTTTTGAGTTTACATTTTTTGGCCAAATTTATAAACTGAAACCACTGATTTATAAATAAAAAATTTACCAAACAAGTTTTTATTTGAATTTTTTAAATCTTTGTAAATATAAACAGAAAACTAAAAACGTAAGTGTTACCAAATGGTACCTTATTGATTGTGAGATTAATAAATGAGTTCTAATGAATTTTAATATGAGTGAATCTTGTGATGTGATATTTTGATTTTGATTTTATTTTTAATTTTTTTTTATTTCTTGTCATATTATTAGAGTCGATTAGAGTTTTAAAATTAGAAAGATGTATTATTGCTTAATTAGAAATTACGAATGACAAATTTAATTAAATAATGTTACATGTATCGATTAATCTATTAATAGATAATGCGTGATAATTTTAAAATTTTAAAATTTATAAAATGAGTGTGGCCAAAATTTTAAAAATATGGATGTGGACCTCTTTTTTTATTATACACAAGCACTATTTTGATTGGGAGGTTGGCGACTCGATAAGATTTTAATACTAGTTATTTGTTAGACTACCATGACGCATATGCTTTGGTCATCACCCTCACTTATATTTTGCTTCTGCCTTCTCTCTCTCTCTCTCTCTCTCTCTATATATATATATATATATATTTTTCTCTCAAACCCTCAAGTATCGGTGCAAGAGGAGGGAGAGAGAGATGGACAACATCAGCCAAGACGTAGAAGACATCGTTATAGTGGGTGCTGGGATATCTGGCCTAGCTACATCTCTAGGTCTTCACAGGTGAGATACAATAAAATAAATCTCCTTTGTCTCTCTCTCTCTCTCTCTCTGTGATCAATTCTTAGCTCAATTGGTTTTGGATCAATAAGTATTGAAATGCAAAATAATAATGAAGTTGGGTATGCTATATATATATATGTTGTATGGGTGTGCAGGTTGGGATTGAGAAGCGTGGTGTTGGAATCATCAGACAGATTGAGAATAACGGGGTTTGCTCTATTACTATGGACAAACGCTTGGAGGGCTTTGGATGCTGTTGCCATTGCTCACTCCCTTAGGCAACATTATCCTCAGCTTCGCGGGTGATCCCTTTTTTTTTTTTCTTCTTTTTTTTGTGGGTAAAATCACAAGGATGCTGAGTTTGTTTCTTTTAAAACTGATAGGTTACTGGGTTTGGCAGTTTTCAGGTGGCTTCTAATGTTACAGGTCTTTCTTCAGAGATGACAATCGGTGGCAAAGGAAAAGAGTGAGTAATATTATCATCATGCTGATCGATTACTGCTGCTAGTTTTTTTCTTTTTTTTAAATGTAGTGATTAATTTTCAATGTCAAGAGATAACCCTCCCGTGTTTGATTTCTATATAATTTTTTAATTGAATTAAACTGATATAATGTAAATAATTAAGAATACATTGGATATAATTAAAATTGCATAAATTAAATTAATATAAGAGATAAATTACAAATACTATATATATGATTTATTATTAAGGATTGAACCCCACGGTTCCGGATTGGAACCGATCCGAACCGTATACAAATAGTCTATATTTTTATTATACATTCTCTCCCATAGTATCTTCTCTTAATTCTATATAAAATCTAAACTTAAACCTAAAACCGTATAATATATTCTTTTATTACTCTTGTTTGTTGGTTTTTAGTTTTAAGTTGTAATGGTTTAAATACTTATAGTTAAACAAATTTTCTTATGGTTGTTTAAATTTTAGAATAGTATGTCGCTATTATAGAAAAATATGTTGCTATTGTGGAACTAATATAGTGCTATGTTTATATTTTTATAAAATTAAAGTGTTATAAATATATTTTTGTTATTTAATTATGTGAATCCGTGGTCCTAAACCGATCCAATCCGTATTTAAATGGATTGGTTCGGATTGGTTCCATAATTTAAACGGATTGGATTGGTTCCAATTTTTTAGGAACCGTAGATAACGGATTGGTTCTGGTTTTATCCCAATCCGGTCCAATCCGGACCATGCTCACCCCTACTTTTTTTTAAATGTAGTGATTAATTTTCAATGTCAAGAGATAACCCTCCCGTGCTTGATTTCTATATAATTTTTTAATTGAATTAAACTGATATAATGTAAATAATTAAGAATACATTGGATATAATTAAAAATGCATAAATTAAATTAATATAAGAGATAAATTACAAATACTATATATATGATTTATTATTAATTTTTAAAAATTTAAAACTTTAAAAAATTGAGAATATTCAATAGTCTTTATTTTATGAGCAATGCTAAGAATATACTCACATGGATGTGGACCTGTATTGATTCCACACTTGTGTTTGTTAAATTTTTTTGTTTTATAATACTTCTACTTATATTATTTGGTGGGCAAATAGAGCAAATATCTACGTCATTTGGTTCGACACAGATGTCTTTTTTTCTATGTAATAGTTTCAGTGAAAACAATGATAAAAATATCTACGTACACATCATTTTGTGTTTTTGATGGTCTTAACTCATCTTCATTAAAATATCATATACACATCCAATTGAAGAAGTCTTATTGGATTGTGGTGAGCTCATTTCTTGGCCTATCACAATCATCAGAATTGATTATGTTGTAAGATTCACTTTAATAGAGTAATCATACAACAAATTAAGATAATAAAAAATTAATAATGATATAGGCTGTGTTTTAACAGAGTAATCATACAATAAATTAAGATAATAAAAATTAATAATGATATAGGCTGTGTTTGGAAAGTGGGTTAAGAAGTGAAAATAACCTAAGAGTTGGAAAAAAGCAAACAAAAAAATGAATAATGCTTGGGACCCCCTTTTGGGGGTCACCCCCTCACCCCCTTTTGCCACGTGGCGGGGGTGATTGGAGGAGCAGGAAAAAAAAGAAAAAGAAAAAGAAAATGTAACCAATGAGAGAGAGAGGGGGTCAAAGGGGGTAGGAGGAAAAGGGGGATGAATCATTGTTGCAAAAAAATATGTCACCTGATTGTGGCAGAGCTTGTCAAGTACGCGAAAAGACAATTTTGCCTTTGAGAGTTTTTGAAAGCCGCATCAATTATTCGATTATTAGAGGTAATTTTGTTATTTTTCATTTCAACATCATTTTAAATGTATTTTTTAATATAACAATTAAGTAAAAAATTTAATCCATTTTTTCAAATGCAAAAATTAAAATAATTTATTAAAATAGTTAAATAGTCAAAAAGTAAAAAAAATAGTCACTTCTCAAACGAGACTATAATTGGATCACAAATTTTCTTTTTCATTTTTATAAAAAGATTATCTATTTTCAAAGCATATTTATCACCAATTTTTTAAAAATAAATATAATTTGTGTCTTATTAATATCTAATCAATTTAATTTTTTTCATTAATTGTTGAATAGGCTTTAAGCTAATGTTTGTTTGTCGGATTAAGTTGGATAAGTACTATGATCACATTTATTTGTTGGATTAAATTAAATGAGATTATAAGTATAATGAGATTGAACAAAAGGGATTACTAAAATAGTAATATTAGGTTAATGGAGATTGAATCTATAAAATTATGTAAAAAATTCATTATATAAAACATTATTTTATTATTTTTTTGGAGTGGAGGCAACGAAATTTTTCACCTCCAACCCATGAATGGTGAATACTAATCTGGGGTTTCATAATTTCACAACATCTTTCTAAATCAAACATAATTTTATAAGACTTACGAATTAACTAAACCAGCATAGTTTATAAAATGAACAACTCAAATTATAGTCCACCAACAATAACTCTCTCATTGAATATAAAAAGAATATATCCAAAAGTATAATTGAACATTGTGCTAATTTGTTATTGATAAGATAAAGGGTATATTTATATGATGCAGCAATAGAGAATTTGAGGTTCGTTGTGTAAGAAGGAAGGAGTTACTTGAGACCTTGGAGAGAGAACTGCCACCTGGCACTATCCGGTATTCGTCTAAGGTTGTTTCTATTGAGGATTCTGGATTCCACAAATTGCTTCACCTAGCTGATGGTTCCACCATCAAAACCAAGGTAAACTTATTATATCCTCTGCCAATTCAATGTTTGTTTATCTTTCATTTTGTACTAAACTTTCATCATCTTTTGATGGAATAGAATAGAAAAGATTAGAAAAACTGAACTGACACTTTTTGTGGGGATTTTCAATCTATGTAAAGGTGTTAATTGGGTGTGATGGAGTGAATTCCGAGGTGGCGAAATGGCTGGGGCTTGAGAAACCAGTATATTCAGGGAGATCTGCAATTAGAGGGTTTGTTGAGTACCCAGATGGACACAACTTTCAGCCAAGGTTTCATGTCTTCTTTGGAGGAGGTGTGCGTTTTGGCTTTCTTCTTGATTCAATTTGTTTTCACTAGCATTGTTTAATATCATGTGAAGTGGGCTAGACTGAGCTGGTATGAGTTGGGCTGTCACGAGCCTGGAATTGGGTCAGGCCCAATCTCACACAGCATGGTCCATAGCTTGAGAAACTGACCCAAGTGTTTGATCCGTCCTTAGATGTTCAGACAGCCGTTCCCAATCATTTGAAATGGGCTAGATGGAACTTGTATTGTATGTATGAGTTGGGCCATCGTAGCCTGGAATTGGGTCAGGCCCAATCTCACAGAGCATAGCCCACAGGTTGAGAAACTGAACCCAGCATTTGACCCATTCTTGGAGCGAGTATTCAAGTTTGGGTTGGGTTGGGTCTACTCAAGTTTAGTTCAATTATTAGGAAACCTAAAAAAATAAGTTTGAACTCGTTCATTTCATAGCTTGACCATGTGAATATAAAACTCTTGGGCAACTCAAAAACCCAAAATTAATTCAAAACCATTGTTACAATTCAATTTCTTACTTCTTAATTAACTCCGTTTGTTTCTTCTTTCTTATTTTTTTTTTTAAAAAAAAAATTATTATTACTATTATTATTCTAGCACATAAAAGTTGTTTCCAAGTGTTGGAGCCTAATATTGTGGTTGATTTGATTCCAGATGATGCAGAAATAGAAGAGAACCCAGTTAAGATGAAGCAGTTTGTATTGAACAAGCTCAGCAAAATCCCCAAACAAGCATCAGAGGTTGTGGAAAGGACACAACTTGACAGAATCTCCTGTGCTCCATTGAAGTTAAGACTACCATGGAATGTACTATTTGGGAACATTTCCAAATCCAATGTCACCGTCGCTGGCGACGCCCTGCATCCAATGACACCCGACATTGGTCAGGGTGGCTGTTCAGCCATAGAAGACAGTGTTGTTCTTGCCAGGTGCCTTGGGGAAGCCTTATTGAAAAAACCCAGAAAAGAGATCGGAGACAAAGAAGAACATGAGAGGATCAAGAAGGGGTTGGAGAAGTATGCAAATGAGAGGAGATGGAGGAGTTTTAGTTTGATTAGTACTGCATATGTGGTGGGTTTCATACAAGAGAGTGAAAGGAAGGTGGTGACTTTCTTGAGAGAGAAATTGCTGTCGAGTTTCACAGTCGATACTACGTGGAAGATGGCTGACTTCCATTGTGGCGAGCTCAATGTTTCTTGAAGTAATTTGAAGTTTTAAATCTATGTTTGTTGTTTGTTGATCAATAATGATGATAAAAGTTAGTGTTCGTAGAGTTCAAAACTTGAATCCTCGACATGGGAAGAAGTACTCAGTTCATTAAAGAATAAAATACAGTGTTCATAATCAATTTTAGATTCTTTGCTGTGTATTTGGCTTGATGTTCTTCACTAAAATTATCTATATGCGCAAAATTAAATTAGAGAAAAGTATCAAATTTGTATGTATTAGTTCAATTGGAATACCAATGAATAAAAATACCTCTAATGATGAAGGAAAAAAAAATTCTAATGAGCCCTTTGACTCTCTCTCAGTTGATCTTGAAAGGTAATTTATTGACTAAAAAATTTTTATTTTGTTAAAAACTCTTAATTCCTTTTACAAATTTAATTTCAACAAAAAATATGATTTATTGTGTGTGTGTGTGTTTTTTTTGTTTTTTTTTTTAATTTAAACTTCAAGAGAGATTAGTATAATTAATAATGTTCATGCCAAAAAACTATGTATATGGCAAAATGAGGAGTGTGTCAAAAATCGAGACACTAAGGCCATGTTTGATTCACAACACTAATAGTGAGGTATTAATAATCCTATTAAATTAGTGTGGTATTAGTTATCCCACCCTACCCTATTACTAATAATCCTACAAATTTGTTGGATTAATTATCCATTGGATTAATAATCCTAAACTAAAATGTCAAAACAAACATAAGATGATTGGGCCCACGGATTAATAATCTCAATCCTATACTTTAATCCTTCCAATCAAACATGCCATAAGATCCTTGTATTAATTTATAAAAACAAAACAAAACTATTACCATATTCTACTGCATATCATTCTTGCTATAATAAATAATTGATGTACCCATCATTTCATGTTCTTCCATGTGGATGACTATCTCTCCAGTTATTTATTTATTTATTTATTTTTTAAAACATAAAAAGCATTTATATGAAAAAACAACAACATACAGAATAAGATTCTAAAAGGCTATATAAATCATATAATAAAGGAAGAAAAAAAAAAAAAAATCTATCAAAAAACCAGTTATGATTTAGGAAAAATTACTGATCTTCTCAAAGATGTAGGCTGCAAAATGAAATTCGCATCGTACAGGGCAAGATCTGATTAAAAGCCTGTTGTTCCTGTCAATGTCTCTATCGCCGCTACCTAACTCTGCCACTGCTGCTGCCGTACTTCGAAACCACTAGAAACTAGAGTTGAAAAGGAGACACCAAACACAGAATATGACACATATTTTACATGGGATGAGGTCCACATAGTATGAGATCTATATAAAAAACGTATATAATATAAAATATATGTGTCGCATTCCGTATTTAATATTTGTATCCCTAGACTTATTGGGTTAAAGTCTTTTATCAACTTCCACGCTTAATAATTCTCAAGGGAATATGATCTAGAATTATTGAGCTGGTGCAATCTTGAAAAGAAAAGCCCATTGGATGTCATCTAAGCTTAAATTATTAATGTCACCGACCATTCAACTATTATTTATTTCTTATCCCTCATCAACATGACTTTCTGGATTAACTTAATTACTCTTTGATCATTTAAAGTGGTCCTCATAAACACAAAATCCCAATGATTGCCTCCTCATTTTTTTTTCAGTTTATATTAACTAAGTATTTTTTAAATTTTATAGAATGATTGCAACCAGTCAACCATAGATAAATCACTGGAAATATAAAATAATTACAATAAAATAAAAAGAAAATAGCTGTCCGGATTAACAGTTGGCACTTCTTCGATTGTGGCGAGGTCATCGTTTCTTGGTGTAATTTGCAGTTCTTAAATCGATGTTTGCTCTTTGTTGATCAATCAATGATGATATAAAGTTGTGTTCATAAAAAAAAAAGATGCGTTCTTCATAATCAAGTCAGATTCTGTGATGAGTATCCGGTTTGATGGGAGGACCTTTTATTTCATTAGTAAATTTTTTTGAATATATAGAACTAAATTGCAAAAAAATTATAAAACTATACACGTTAGACTTATCTCAATTGCAATCAATACAGCTTTCTTTAAACAAATTAAGGAGTTTGAATTAAAACATATCATTTCAAATTGAACGGTAACCTTTAACACCTATTGTGAATAAATAATGTAAGACAGTGTAAAACATAGTTTCTCTATATAGCTCAAGTCTTGAAATATTATTATCCCTTGTCAACATGACATTTTGATTTTCATTTCTTTATTTACCTTTCTAGTTAGTGTTTTCGGTTTTCCTATATGTTTAATGTATTACTAGGATTGTTCTCTGATGATTACTGTAATACAGAGGAGGATTGTTGGTCTTCATCAAATTACATCAATTGGATCTACTGATATAACTGATACATGGGAGCCCCTGGAAGGACGACTCCCGTAAGGGTGCTCTGAACCATATTTATATTTCAAATTTCTTAGTAGGCACTGGTCTATATTGTCATGCATTGCCTTATTGTAACAAAATTTGACTATTACATGGATATTTGTCTCGTCTGCAGTCTGGAAACCACAAGGCATGTTTCAATGATTACAATCTCTCTCTCAAAGGAGGAGCTGAATACATCCTCCGTTGGGTGAGTTAGTAAGGTTTCATTTACCAAAGATATTCAATTGTTTGGCTTCCCGTAAATTTGTTTAACTTTTTTAATATGCGAATTGATTGGGAGTATGATATGATAATGAGCTAAATGACAAAAAAGAGTGTTTTTATTTTTTATTTTTTATTTTGAAGTTGTTATTTTGATGAGCAAATGATTTTATGGCAAATTACCATTGTTCATGAGCTAATGTATTCTTCATACCACATGAATTGCTACCTACTGCAGGTATCAGTCTCCACTACCAGCTGACCAGGTCAAGACATCAACCGAATTTGATTATGAAGGAGGTAGTGCCAAATCAACTTCTGTGCACTTGTTCTTTGATTATTATTCATGTGGGCATTTGTTGTGACATCTTTTGTTAGGCAGAAGGATCACCTACTGGTTGTGGAAGGGGCCGTGGTGGTAGAGGGAGGGGAAGGTCTAGAGCGGCGTATGGTATGAGATTGGATAGGATCCTTTTGATTTAATTTATTCCTGGAATTTTACTGAGGCAAATTTGGGTATATTAGTGGCTCTTACTGCATTAAAATTAGGTCCACTGTCATGGTCATTGAAATGAAAGCTTAATTTAAAATATTATTATAGGCAGATATTGTTAGGAGGTTGATGCAGTCCACAGCTGCTTGTGAAAATGACAACTTCTGAGAGTTTTTATTTTGGTATGGCAGAAACTAAATTGAACGACCTTTAATGAGTTTGAAATATTTGAGCTGCTGGTTTCTAATGTCGTATAGAACTGGTGGTACTTTATGACATGACAGATATTGGTGATAATTATAAATAAAATACTAAAAAATATAAATTAAAAAAAATTACAATAATTATTGTAAGGGTTGAGGCGCGGGAAATTCGCTCTTTTTAAGGAGATTCAAGCCCTCTGCGGGTAGGCAAAGCCTCACACCGGTGCAGCAGAAAAAACTATGACTTGTCCCCCCATGATACAACAGCCCGACTAAGTCATATGCTTCATCAATACTGCACAATTGGTTAAACTCAAAATTTCATAACATATACCTTTTATTTCTTTGCCTGATAATCTCTCAAATAAGAAACTTGAACTACCAATAAGAGGGGTGAAAGGCTCAATTTATAAGAGATGAAAGTTTGGTCACCTAGAAAGTGGTTAACTTGGAGGAAAAGTATAGGAGAGGAAATTGGTGGGAAATTTTCTTGGAGGTGAGGAAACTTGGTGGGAAATTTCCTTCGAGGCTTGGTGGATAAGAATGAAGACTTGACTTGGAGACTTGGTGGGCAAGTTTTCTTGGAGGAAAAGAAATGATTAACTAGGAGAACAAGTTATTTGAAGCCTAATCACACAATATAATCTATAACACATTATAATATTAAAATATCTGCTGACATTCCCTCACCTATTTTAATATTATAGGTAGCAAAATCTGAGATTATTAGGCAAAGAAGGATATTATGCATCATGATAGGTGTGCTCTGCATTGAACCTCCATTAGTGAAACAATAATATCTATTCCAGAGCCAATAGTATGCTCAGCATTGAGCTATGACTATTTAAGGGAAATAAATAATTATTGCACACATATAATATTCTAAGTGTTCAAATAAGCTTTAAGAGCCAGCACATTACGGCCTTTTGTGATCTCAGGATTCATGAGTGTGTTTGAGAATTAGCCCAAATCTCATAGGTAGCGGCCCCACTACCACAATCACATAGGTGAATTCTGTCAAGGGTGCTCCTGTAACTATGACACCCCACTCAATAAGAGCTCTAGAAATTCATTAAGAGTTTTTTAATAACTCAACCTCTACAACGTTACAGGATAAATGCACTTACATTATAGGGATGGGTAAAAAGTAATTTAGTGCATTTCTCACAGCCATCATATGATCGTTTTTCTCATTGAACCCAATTACAGGATCTCTGGTCCCTGGATTGAGTATCCTCATACATGGCTCCTGCTATATTCAATGGGTTTCAACCCCATCCCCCTCGATGTATTCCAGACTCTATCTCTTGCTAAGGCCTTAGTTAATGGATCTGCAAGATTATCACTAGATTAAATATAATCCACATTTATGATGCCATTATTCATATAAGATCTCACAGTACTGTGTTTTCGTCTGATAGGTCTGGATTCACCGTTATAATAACGGTTATTAACTCGACCAATTGTTGCGGTGCTTATCACAATGAATCAATATAGGTGGAATCGGTTTTTCCCAACAAGAGATTTTATTTATCAAATCTTTTAACCAATTTGCTTCTTCACTGGCTGTAACTAAAACAATAAGTTCAGCCTCCACTGTTGAATTAGTAATAATGGTTTGTTTTTTCGATTTCCAACTTATAGCACCACTTTCCAAGGCAAATACGTAACTAGTGGTTGATAATGAATCACCTGACAAGATATTCCAATCGACGTCACTATAACCTTCAAGTACTACAGGATACTTATTATAAAACAAGTCATATTTTATGGTACTAGATAAATATTTCATAATCCGCTCAATGGCTAGCCAGTAATCATTGCCAGGCTTGCTAGTAAACTTGTTAAGTACTCCAACTGTATAGGCAATGTTAGGTCTAGTACAGTCAGTCGCGTAACGCAAGCTACTAATCATACTAGCATATTCCTTTTGATTATTTACATCCTCATCATTTTCAATAGGAAATAAATGAACATGAGGATCAAAAGGAGTAAGAATATGCTTGCACTTATAAAAATTATATTTTTTCAAAATTTTCTCAACATAATGCGACTGATCAAGAGATATACCATCACAGGTTTTAGTAATTTTCATTCCTAAAATATAATTAGCCTTACCAAGATCTTTCATATCAAAATGGCCACTAAGCATATTTTTAGTTTTCACGATGATATGAAAATTAGAGCAAAATATAAGTAAATCATCTACATAGAGGCTAATAATAACATGTGAATTTATTTCAGATTTATAGTAGATGTATTTATCACATTCATTCGTTTTATAGCCATTTTCAATCATCCAGGAATCAAATTTCTCATGCCACTGTTTAGGGGCCTGTTTTAAGCCTTATAGGGATTTAACTAGCTTGCACACTTTGCTTTCTTGACCGGGTTCCACAAAACCCTCACGTTGATCCATATAGATTTCTTCACCTAGGTCTCCATTTAAAAAGGCTGTTTTAACATCCATTTGATGAATTTTTAGATCATGAATTGCAGCCACTGCAATTAATAATCTAATGGATGTAACTCTAGTAATCAGAGAAAATATATCAAAAAAGTCAAGATCTGTTTGGTGTTTAAAGCCTTTAGCAACAAGCCTGACTTTATATTTATCAATAGTTCCATCCGGTTTAAAATTTTTCCTCAAAACCCATTTATAGCCAATAGTTTTACAACCTGGTGGTAAATTTACTAATAACCAAGTTTTATTGGATAATAATGATTCCATCTCATCTTTTACAACCTCGTTCCAAAAAATAGAGTCAGGAGATACTGAAACTTCTTGTAAAGTTAATGGAGTTTCCTTCACATTAAAAACATGATAATCAAGGCCAAAATCTTTTTCTAATCTGGCTCTTTTACTCATTCTAGGTTCAAAAACTACAGTATCTTGGTTTTGTAAAAGAGGAGTAAAGGAATCGGTTTCAGATAAAATATTTTCTTGATAATTTTGACCCCCGCCATTTTTAGATTTAAAAAGAAATTTTTCTTCATAAACAATTGCATCACCTGATTCAAAAATTATTTTGTTTTCAATATCAAAAAATCTATAGGATGTACTATTTGTTACATATCCAAGAAAAGCACAAGTGGCAGCTTTTACACCTAATTTAGGTCCTTTAGGATCCACAAGTCTAACAAAAGCTAGACACCCCCAAACCCTAAAATATCTCAAATTTGGCTAATGCCCTTTTCACAACTCAGAAGGTGTAACTTTTGTTTTTTTATGTGGCACTTTATTCATAACATAACAGGCAATTAAAATTGTTTCTCCTCACAAATTTGAAGGAGCACCTGCTTCAATTAGCATAGCATTTGTTAAATCCGTTAAAGTTCTATTTTTCCTTTCTGCTACACCATTAGATGCAAGTGAATATGGTGGTGTAGTTTTATGGATTATTCCCAAAGACCGCGCAAACGAGTTGAATCCAAAAGATTCATACTCTCGGCCTTTATCACTTCTATATCTTTTAATCTTTTTACCGAATTGATTTTCAACTTCAAGAAGGAATTCTTTAAATTTTTCAAAAGCATCACTTTTATTTTTGAAGAAGTATACATAAGTGTATTTTGAAAAATCATCAATAAAAGTGATAAAATATCTATTTCCACCACATGTTAAAATTCCTTCAAATTTACATAAATCAGTGTGAATTAATTCTAATAATTCAGTATTTCTCACCATACTTTTATGAGACCTTTTATTATTTTTGCTTAACTGCAAACTTCGCATTTCTCAAACTTATTTGTTAGTTTAGGAATTAATCCTAAACTACTCATGACTCCCACATATCGGCTATTAATATGACACAAACGAGCATGCTAAAAATTCATAGAAGACAACATGTAAACAAAAACATGTGCTTTTTTATTCTCAACATTTATTTTAAACATTCCATCACAGGCATACCCTTTCCCCACAAATATGCCTTTTTTAGTGATTACATATTGGTTAGATTCAATAGTCTGCTTGAAACTAGCTTTGTTGAGCAAATAACTCAATATCAAATTTTTCCTCATGGACGGTGTGTACAACACATCTTTTAAAACAAGCACACGTCCAGAGGTAAATTTTAGCTCAATATCTCCACATCCGAGCACCTTGGTTAAACTGGAGTCACCAAGCATAACAGTCCTCTCCTCATTAAAAAGAGTGAAATCTTTGAACCAATCTTTATCATAGTAGACATGCCTATTGGCACCAAAGTTTGCCCACCACCCTTCCACAGATTAAACCATAAAAATATATGTAATCATAGCCACAAATGGTTCCTCGGTAACATTAGCCTGTGGTCGAGACTGTTGTTTCCGAAATTCGCAAGTTCGAGCAATATGCCCGCTTTTGCCACACACAAAACATGTCACATTTGTCAGATCTTATGAAGGGGGGTTTTTGGTTCCATTTCTTTTGCCTCAGGTAATTTTTATTTTGTGGCCTTCCAGTATTTTTCCAAATTTTCTTAACTGGCTTCAAGTGACTATTTTTATTCGACCTTTAGGTAAAGTATTTCCAGAAGTTAAATTTACCTTTGCAGTGGAATGCTCGTGTCATAAGCGCATATTGTCCTCATGCTTTACCCTCCACCCGAATCCGTGTGATTAGAGTCTCCAAGGACGTCTCTTTTTGCTTGTGACAATTGATTTATGGAACTCCCTCCAAGATGATGGTAGTTTCTCAATAATACCTGTTACAACAAGATTATGTTCAATTTTGATGCCTTCGGATCTAACTTCAGCCACTAGCATCTGAAAATCTTGAACTTGCTGCACTACTGATTTTCCATCTATTATTTGATAGCGAAAAAAACAACTTGCGGCATATTTTTTAGCGCCTGCCTCTTCAGTTTCATATTTATTCTGCAAGGATTTATACTCATATGTGTTGTATTTCTCGATTTTTTCAAGATGAGCGGCATACTCCTCATCGGTCATCTTTTCAGTGGAGACTTTGTTCAAATTTTCTCTGTCAGGATATAGGCCACCTTGAGGAGACTGAGGTAGAAAAGCATCTTGCCTTTCCATCTCTTGAAATAGGCTCCATTGAATCGGAAGGGCTTATTGAGATCACCGATATTCTTGTTAGGCTTCTCCAATACTGGCTCCATAAATTTTACTGTTTGAATCTCCTTAAAATTGTTGGTGTTAATTACAAATAAAACACCAGAAAATATAAAATAAAAAAAAATTACAATAACTATTGTAAGGGCTAAAGCGCGGGAAATTCACTCTCTTTAAGGAGATTCAAGCCCTCTGCAGTTAGGCAAAACCTCACACCGGTGTAGCAGAAAAAATCATGACTTGTCCCCCCCAGGATACAATAGCCCGACTAAGTTGTATGGTTCACCAATACTGCACAATTGGTTGAACCTAAAGTTTCATCACATACACCTTTTATTTCTTTGCCTGATAATCTCTCAAATAAGAAACTTGAGCTACCAATAAGAGAGGTGAAAGGCTCAATTTATAGGAGAGGAAAGTTTGGTCACCATGAAAGGGGTTAACTTGGAGGAAAAGTATAGGAGAGGAAATTAGTGGGAAATTTCCTTGAAGGTGAGGAAACTTGGTGGGAAATTTCCTTGAAGGCTTGGTGGATAAAAATGAAGACTTGACTTGGAGACTTGGTGAGCAAATTTTCTTGGAGGAAAAGAAAGGATTAACTAGGAGAACAAGCTATTTGGAGCCTAATCACACAATATAATCTATAACATATTATAATATTAAAATATTTGCTAACAACAGACACATCTCATTTCAGGAAATGGATTTGCAGCTCCTGAGTATGAGGATAGAGGTTGAGATAGGAATCGTGGTTATGCGAGGGGGCAAGGGTTGAGAAAGAGGTCGTAACTTCCGTGGCCGTGGAAGAGGAGGGTACCTTGGGAGTTGTTATTATTTATTATATAGGATTATAATAAATATTTGATAGTTGATTATATGGTGTGTACTATATGGTGAAAAATTATATATTTTTGTAATAAATAAAATGGGCATATATTTTGTGATGAGCAAAATATTATATTTTGTGGTGTGCACCATCAAACGAAATATATTTTGTGGTGAGAAAATAATTATATCATTTTATTGTTTATGTTACAAAATATTATAATGTTCCTAAAATATACCTTTAGTTATATATATATATATATATATATACGGGTGTACATTGATTGAGAAAAATAAATAATCAAAAAAAAAAAAAAAGGGACTTAAGGCAACAAGCCCACGTGGAGGGGCTTCCCATCCCAATCAACTTGACTTTTTTTCTTCTTCTTTTCAATTGCAGAGCTATCACTCTCTCACTCTCTCACTCTCTCTATCTCTTGGCTATCTGTTCTCTCTCTCTTAGATTTTTTTTTTCTCTTGTTACGTTTATCTTGAAAAATCTATGGTCTACCAAAATCTATTAAGTTTTAGACCCATGTTTTTGAGACCAAAGTGAAGAGCTTGGTGAGAGCAACGTTTTGTCCGATGGAAATCAAAATCTGACAAAATCGAAAATTGGTATTTTTGCTTGTTTTCTCTTCTAGCTTGAGGTAGGGATTTTTCCTACACTTCTTTATGCACTTTTACTTGATTATAGAGAGTTTAGAGTTGTATATAATTTAATTAGAATTTTTGAAAAAAAAAAATTGTGATTTATTTGCTTTAAAAGAGAAATTTTGAGAAAAATAAAAAGTTGATGCCCAAATTGTGAAAGTGTAAACTTGGAATATGTTTGTAAGGTTATGAAAGAGTTACGTTTTAAATTTGAACAAAAACGGACTTCGATTCGATTGGTTTTGAAATTTTTACCGGTTTGTGACCAAAAGAGCATTTTTAAAGAAAATAAAAGAATTACGTTTAATTTTTGGAGCTTTCGATCAAAATAGGATGTCATAACTGAATAATTCTTGGGGAATGATTTCGGAAAGAAAATGATGTTTTCTTGGGCATTTAACGGTATTATTTTGTTTAATGTATCTGTTGGAATAAAATCGACATGGTTAGAAATGGACCTTGAGAGATTACCGGACGTGATTGCGATATGAAAACTGGTGTAGTTGTTCATATTTGATAAGATGTGGAATAGATTGTATTTATCAGAATTTTTTTTGGAATTTAATTGTTTAAATATTTATTTAGAAATATCTGTTTTGGGCTATCGATAAAGGATAACTATGATTGTTGTAGAAATGCATGAGACTTAGGTAAATTGAACCACATTTCTTATTTGTTGCATTGGACATTGCATTACATTCATTTCATTGGAAATGTATCTGTTCTTTGAGAAATGTTTGAAAATGTATCTATTTACGAAAAGATAAATACTTGGTGAATCTAGGTAGGGGGTGTAGAACCGCGCGGTTAGGTGTTGAGCCTTCTAGTTTACTGGTAAAAATGACAGTGGTAGTGCATTAGGGCCTACTTACAGACACTCACCTAGAGATTCACGGAGTCTGTATTTATATAACAAATATGGTTTAAAATGGAAATGCTTTTATATCTGTTGTTGCATCTCAGCATTGCATACGTTATAAAAAAAGAGGTAAATTATTTTATCATGAGCATGGCATGAGCATACTCATCTTTAGTCTTGTCATGGTTCATATGTTGTATAGTATATCTCTACTGGGCTGTGGCTCATCTTATAAAGGAAACCATTTCAGGTACAAGTGCTATGCCTCCGCCATTGACTTTGGAGGACTTGGAGCTGAGGCTTCATTTTTGTTTTATTGTTATTTGTTGAATGTAAGCCCAGGGCTGTATTTGCGTTGAGTTGAAACTCCATTTTGTGTAACCAAGAATGTTCTTAGATAAATTTATAAGCCTATAGGACACTCATTATCTGTTTGGCTTCCATTTCATACTTGTTGTAAAATGCATGCTTGGGATTAGAACTGGGGCATTGAGATGTGAACAACATGTATTTGGTATTTGGGATTAAATGGAAATGGATGTATGGAATTGTTAGCTAGATATATGTGTTTATCTATCATATGGGTTTGTTGTATAAATAGATATACCATGCCCAATTTTCGGGGTGTTAAGCATGGCCTGATGGGCGTATGCCTAGGGTCGGCCCTGCCAGTTGCTAGACCAATCCTTCACAACTTTGCCAGACTAATCCTTTACCAGTAGGTTATGATATTGCTTGTTCTGCCTGAAAAACAGGTGTAACCTGTCTTGCATTAGTTGATTGATTGGGTTTGGTTCTAGTGGGGTTTATTATAACAGAAATCTGTCATCGTTCAAACTATTATGAGCCTCCAGTCGCTTTCTTCATAGGCAATTCACGGACCTCTTTTTTATTATTATGAACTTATCCTAAACCTTGGTGGTTCTTTGTTCCAGAATTTTTTTTGCTTTATATTTGGTAAAATATGAGAACTGATATGGTCATTTAGGCTTTAAGACCATGGTTATCAAAATCTGGATCGTAAGATCATACAAACCTAAATTGCCAACACGATTCAAATCGTTGTAGAATTGAAGTTATAGTAGAATCGTGAGTAGAATTGTGTAGGATTATTGGGTTTTTGATTTTTTATCTTATTTTTAATATGCATATACCGATTTGTATTTTTACCTTATTTTTGATAGAAAATATAATTTTACAATCCTTGATATGAAGTGTTTACGGGCCTGTTCGGATCGGGTTTACCCTAAGCCCGTCAACCAAACCAAATGTGTCAGGTTAGAGGAATTGCCACCCTCTCCCGACCGTAAGCATATTCGAAATCGACCGTGGCCCACCATTTGGATTGGCAGTTGGTTCGGTCAGCGAGACACAAAGAGATAAGGTTATGAAAGAGTTACGTTTTAAATTTGAACGGGTTATAATTCAAACAAAAATCAAATTCAAACATGTATAAATGGAGAGTAAAAGAGATTCAAACAAATATATTAAATATACAAATAAATTTGAGAAAGAATAGAGTGGAATGGTATAGATGGACTCACCATCGCGTAAATCTGAGCAACATTCATCACCGTCGGAGTAAATCTGAGCATCATTGTCGCCGTCGATTAGCACCATTGCCACTAGAGAGGGAGATTAAGAGCAGAAAAAAGGGGTTTCCAGTGAGAGAGATTGTGTCACTGTGAGAGGGAGACGAGGGTGAGATGAGAGTATGAAAGATCACCACAATCAATCCAATTAGGTTCCA
Organism: Camellia sinensis; assembly: GCF_004153795.1. NCBI lineage: Eukaryota > Viridiplantae > Streptophyta > Magnoliopsida > Ericales > Theaceae > Camellia > Camellia sinensis. The sequence continues at coordinate 1,768,224 of NW_021025523.1, forward strand.
CTGAGTGTTTTATGGGCATCAATTTTTGTACAATTAGATTATATTGGAAATTGCAGTTTTATGGGTATCTCTATGTTGTACCACATTGAAGAGAAAACCCTTAATGGGGTTGTGGAGAGAGAATTGTGCAGGCTCATTCATAGGAGTTTTGAGCATGATGTTAGCTGTTTCTTGCACTTTTTGTTCTCTGTCTCTCTGCTTGTAGGTCGTGGCCGTAGGAGGGGATACCGTGGAAGGGGTTTTGGTTTTCGATCTAATGGGCTGATACATGCAGCTGTTGCTGTTGGAGGCGCTTGACTGGTCACCTTTGGACACAACACAATGCAGTGTTTCGACTTTATGACGTGTTTGGATGCTTGCTCCATATCTCTATCTGTGTTTACCTTTTTTCTTTCCTTACTAATTTTAGTTGCAGGAAGTTGTAGGAAGATGTATACTAATTTCACTGAGTATGCAACTGCAGCTCCGCATTTGGTAGCCTTTTTCATTTTACATTTTTAATAATCTTTTTAAAATTTTCATAGAGGTTGGTGGATGTCTGAATTAGTGTAATTGGGTTCGTCAAGTGAGCACCACATTCTTTTATTTGTTTTGTTAGTGAAGTTTTTGAAATTAATTTGTCACAAAGTTTTGCATTTTATGAAGTCAATAATGTGTACATTGGCATGGGCCCTTCATCAATTGGGTAAACTCTCTAGTAGGACTAGCCTATACTATGTGATGTGTTTTTTGATTGTGAAGAGATAACTATTACTTCTCTTTTTTTTTTCTTTTTCTTTTTGTTCCCTATATTTTAGATAAAATTATTATATACCTCTCTACTATTAGAAAAATTATTTGGTGGTTAGGGGTATCATGATGTCCACTACTAACCCAAACACAAAATTGTAGGCTTCGCTCTCTTAACTAATTACAACACTCTCGGACGAAACTGGTAAAGCAAATATGACCGTTATTAGCGATTTGCAAGCTCCAGCACGACGAAATGAACATGGATGCTCCCAAGAGGAGATAAATCATCTGATTCAATGTACAAAAAAGATTAAAAGCTCTATTGATTGTCCAGATGATGAATCGATGGTGGATTCAACTCAAAAGGGAAGAGATGAGGGGAACGACCGAAGCCCTAGATCCTCTTCGGACAAAGTCAATGAATTACCCGTTGAAGCCAAAATGGGCGTCATTGATTCTGATCAAATAGAGGGCTGCGAGATAACCACACCAGTGGCCAAATCCTTCAAACAAGCCCTTCTTCGATTGAGATTCACAGAGAATAGGAACGAGGAAAACTTCAACTGTGACGTTGAGGCTATTTCCTCAGATGAAGAGGATTTCCTCTCTGAAGGAGAACCAAAAAAAATAGATGAAGAGAAGACTCCCAGTTGCATTCCTAAGGTCACCATTCTACCAGGGCTCCTAAAGAAAATTCGGGAACCATGGAAGAAATGCTTGATTGTGCAACTTTTGGGAAAAACCATAGGTTACAAATTATTTATGGCTAAGATGACCAAATTATGGGGGCTCCAAGCTGATTTTGAAGCTTTGGATATTGGTAATGGCTTCTTTATTGTGAAATTTGATGTGGTCGATGATTATAACAAGGGGTTCATTGGGGGACCGTGGGTCGTCATGGATCACTATGTCACCGTGAGGAAATGGCAACAAGACTTCAAGTCGAATGAAGCCGAGGAGGATACCACCGCAATTTGGGTGCGATTCCCGAACCTGCCAATCAAATATTACAATGAGAAGGTCCTCTATCACATTGCCAAAGTCCTAGGCACTCCTTTAAAGATCGATATCAATACAGCCATGGCTGCAAGAGGGAAATATGCAAGAGTTTGCATTAAAATGGATCTTCGAAAGCCACTGATATCTCAATTTTTTATAGGTAATCACATCTACGGAGTTGAATATGAACATCTGTATTCATTGTGTTTTCTTTGTGGCAGGTATGAGCATCGGAGGGAAGCTTGCAGAGATAGAGTTGTCCCGGTACAGGAGCGGGTCAACCAATCAGGGATCAATGATGCCCAGCAGGTAGGTGCAATTCATGATAGTAATGGGCCAGGGCCAAGAGAAGAGGCAATGACAGAGCCCAATCCAAGGAATTATGGACCATGGATAATGGTTCAAAATAATAGAAAAAGAAACAGAGGCCCAGTGGGCACCAAGCTTCTAGATGAAACCGATAGAAAAAAGCAAAGGGAGTACTAGCTCTGTAATGGCTAAAGACAAGATAGGAGTAACAAGTAGTCTGGGGAAAGAAGATACTTCTGACAGAAGGATACGAGATCAAGAAGCCCAATGGTTATATACCGCGCAGGAATGGGAAATGGTGATTTATCTAACCCACAGAGCACCACCAAACAGTTAGCTTCTCATTTTCCTCAGCCATCTTTACAACCAGCCAGTTCTAGCAGAAAGCTGGTGTGTTCAAGACCAAGGGTAGACAACTCAATATCTAAATCTGGGGTTCCACCGGACAAACATGGAGGAAGAAAGAGAGAACCATCTAACAGAAATGCACAAGCTAGAACAGAACAGAGTAATGGTGAGCATGTCCCCAGAGAAAGAAGTATTTCACCTCATTACCTCCGAATGGTGGAACGAGGAAGTTCAGCTAAGAATCATGCCATGGAGACAAGTCGATGTGAGACTAACCCTTCATTACCTCTCAATGACACCATCCAATACAATGAAAGAGAACTACAAAGCCATAAGGGCCTATCTGGGACTTGACAACCAGGAAGCCCTACCTACTCAACAAATTTCATCCATGGATTTGCTCTTTTGGAATTGTAGGGGTGCAGGAAATCATCGATTCAAAAGGAATCTGAGGGATTTAGTCCAAATCCACAAACCAGCTATGATGGTACTTATGGAGACTAAAGTTGAATTCAAATCAATGGGGATGTTTTTCAATTGCATGGGTTTTACAGCTTCAAGCCATGTGGATCCAATTGGTAGGAGTGGCGGCATTTGGATGCTCTGGAACCCTAATGTGGTCGATGTCAGAGTGGTGGAGGCTAGCTCACAGCAAATCACTACTACTATTTCAAGGCAAGACTACCCTGACTGACTTGTATTAGCTATTTATGCTAGTCCAAACAATGCTAAGAGAGTTGACCTTTGGGCACAACTGGAAACTATTGGCCAACACATGGAGGAGCCTTGGTTAGTTGCTGGGGATTTCAATGACTTTACTTCTCCTACTGACAAGAGAAGTTTCCATGCTAGCCAACCACAACACTTCAGCCAAGATCAGAAGCGAAGTAGGAAGTTCACTGAGCGAATTGATTCTTGCAAACTTATGGATTTAGGGTGCACAGGCCCACAGCTGACCTGGTCCAATAATAGGAAAGGCTAGGCTAATACCATGGTTCGACTGGACAGGGCTCTATGTAACACTGAATGGAGGACAACCTTTCCTGATGGAGCTGTGAGGAACCTCCCTCGCACCTATTCAGATCATTCACCCATGATGGTGTTTACTCAAGGTAAGTCCCCTTTTATTTCAAAATGTAAACCCTTTAAATTTTTGGCTGCTTGGATTACCCATGAGGACTTCAAGAATGTGGTGGATGAGAGTTGGAACAAGCATGATACTTCCCTTTGTAATAAATTACAAACTCTAGGTTATGAGGCTAGTGTTTGGTGTGACGCCCCAAAAATCGCTAACTTTAGAGAATATATTATCAATTAAATATAGGGTTTATCTAAGGTTAGGAGTCTAGGAAACGACACTAATGAGTCCTATGGCCAATAACCAAGTCAGGGCTTATCTAAGGTTAGGAGTCTAGGAAATGGCATTAATGAGTCCTATGGCCAATAACCGAGTAAGATCCCAGATCGCCGGAGGAGTCAAGTTAGCCTCCCTTCTAAGTCCAGCTTTCTTAGGTATCGCACTACCCTTTCGACAGATCTTAAAAGGCATCGACGCAAGGTCTCGTAAGCAACGCAGAGATAGGCATAGGATTACAAAGTAAATAATAATTACAGCGTCTCAAATTTTAAATTTACAAAACGAGTTCCATTACTATTACGATCCAAAAAGAATAAATAAAAGCACAATTAGACTAATGAGCGAAATGGTTCCAAACTTTCTCTAAGGAAAACTTAAGTCTTCAAATGTCTTTGACTCTTCGTTGGCTTCGTACATTTCTTCGATACCTGGCATGAAACGCCATGAGCTTTGAATGCCCAGTAAACGCACACACACCCCATCCCTTTTTTCCAATCCAATACACCATCACAATTATAACAAGCAAGTAATGAAGCATGATAATCATTCAATAATAAAGGATTACAAGATTAGATATTAGAAATCTAGAAATCCCCCAAAAGAGACTTTGTTCTCCCAACCACAAAAATCGGACGCGGATTATTCGGTATGCCCCTCTTTTGCTGCTTTGTTGCAAAACTAACCTCGGATGCCTGCCAATGGTTATATACCACGTAGCGCCAACCGCAGGGCCTCAAAAGAGACAGTAATAATGGGTCTTGCCCAAATCCCTCCTTATACCAAATACCTAGGGTCCGAATATAACTGCTCCATTCAAGGGTTCCGAAAACCACTTGTGCAAGATTTTAACTTCCAAATAAGGAACGTATCCCATCAACCAATCAATATCTTAGTAATCATGTCCAAAAATTTGCAACCTATTACCACCCATTAAGTTTCCCGTTTGAGTTAGACATTTTAAGTCAGAGTTAGGACATGCTCTTAAAACAACATCTATTGCACAAGTTTGAATAACTAAATAGTACAAATAGAAAGAAATAAAGTTACAACACATGAGATTCATATATGAAGATAGGCACAAGTAGCTCTAGGCATATTCAAGCAGTTAAGAGAATAAATTTGCACATGAATATAATTTCCAGATTTGCATCAGTGTGAGCACCATCAAAGGATTAAAATAAAATACATAAACCTATGACATGTGAAATATCATATCGAGACATGATCATAAATTAATAAGCATATTCATGAACACAAGAGCATAAAACACTAATGAACACAGGAGCATAAAACACTAATGAAAACAGAATTTCCAGAATCAGTACTACCTAAAGATTATACTCAAAAGGGCTATTTTAGATTTTTTCAAAGCCCGGCCTTCCTATGGTTTGTAGGGAATTTTATCTAGTTTTTAGAATATTTTTCGGAAATGGAATAGCTTTTCCAGATTTGTAGTTATTTCAGAAATACTCCAGCTTTGTCCAAATTCCTCGACCGTTACGAAAATCAGATTTTCTTACAAAGCATTCACTCATTTTTAATGAAACCAATTTTCCTTGAAAGATAACTCCTTAAGAAAGATTTTGACATAAAATGGAGGTCCATAATATTTTTATACATTTTTCTACAATTTTCGTAAAGTGGCTGTAAAATAGATTTTTCTGGCACAGTTCTTGAAAATAGAAAGTTGGTGAGAAAAAAGGTCAGCTAGGGGAAATTTTCCACTTATCTTGTGATGAAAAAATTCTAAATAATATGTATTAAACTCAAAAATTTAAGGTGAAGGTGTGCCTTTGAAAAATTTGAGAGATTGATAGGGAAAAATGTAGTCTTATACCGATTAAGAGAAATAGGAGAAGGGTAGAATCAAGGCTCAATTCCTTTCATTTTTGACACATGAATACCATTATAACACATCTGAAAATACCATTTTAAACTTCTAATAACATGTATTTGAAAAAGGAAAATGAAAAAGAGAGTTGTATTGTGCCTTACTTGAGGGTTGCTGGAATTGCTAGCAAACTTTTTCTTCCTCTCCTCTTTTCTACCAAGCTCACCCTCCTTCCTTTCTTCTCTCTCAGCTAAATATAGTGTGTATAAGTGTTGTTCTTGTATGTAAAATGCTAGGGGAGGGGTTGTTTATATAATGAATTTGGTGTAAAAGGTCTTAAGTGCCCCTTGGTTGGAATTGGATTGGATAGTTTGGATTTAGTTTGAATACAATGGAATAGTGGAGGATTAAAGGTCTTAATTAGGTTCCTAAATATGATCTAGTTAGGGTTTTCCTCCTAATCAAACCAACCTAGTTGCTTATATACATGTATATAAAAGTTTGTACCAAGTCAAAGATTTTTCTTCCTTAAATCATGGAAAATTGTCTCATAGTACATTCATTACACCTACAATGGTGATGGCTAGCCATGTGATGGTGAATTGATGGACTTGTTTTATATATTTTTTTGTGTGTACAATTGTTGGAATTTGTAAAATAAAATGTTTTAAAAAAAGATTTTAGGATACAAGTGTATATATAAATATATAATGGTACTTGTTTGGGGTTAATTTGTGATTTAATAAAAATGTGAGGGCTTGGGCTCAATTAAAGTATCTATTTCAAGTGTAGAGTTAATAAATTAGTGTTAGGAAAAATAATTCGGTTTGTATTATCTTGCTTTGAATTTAAAGGTAAATAATCGAACGAAAACTGTGAAAATCGGAAGTTAAGGTTTAGAGCGATTAATCTAAAATTTGAGAGTAAAATAATTAATATTAGAGTGTTTGAAATGATTTCTAAGCTTCCAGGGTCAATTAGGGTTTGTATGGGTTCGTTCGTGATGCGTTTTCGGTTCTAGAGTTTAATTTGTAAATAATCAACGAATTAAAGGCTTTATTATAATAACTCAAAATTTAGGGACCTAATAAGGTTTACAAAAGTTAGGGGTCTCACATTTGGAATAAGGAGGTTTTTGGTAATATTTTTCGTAAAAAGAGGTGGTTATTGGGAAGAATTGAAGGCATTCAGAATTCTCAAGCCATCAATTATTCCCATAACCTTCAAAACCTTGAGATGGAGTTAGTTGACCAATACAATAAAGCCTTATATCAAGAGGAGCTCTTGTGGTTCCAAAAAGCTATAACTAATTGGATTACTCAGGATGAGTGGAATACTAAGTATTTCCACCTCACTACCTTGCATAAGAGAAGGAAAATGAGGATTGAGATGCTCAAAGATGAGAATGGCTCCTGGATTGACCAGGCTGATCAACTTAAAAGCCTTATCAATACCTATTTTGCTTAGTTGTTCAGTGCTTCTAATATTGTTTCCCTTAATTAGTGGAACAACTTGGTGAAGTGTAAACTTAACCAAAAGGATAACTTGGATCTCATCAATCCGGTTTCTGATGAGGAGATTTGGAGGGCTGTAAAAAACATCAGTGCCTTCAAGGCTCCTGGGAGAGATGGGTTTCAAGCTTTGTTTTATCATACCTATTGGGATATTATTAAGCCTGATGTTAGTGATTTTGTGAAGGGTTGTTTTTCTACTAGGCACATTCCTCCTGAAATTAACAGAACTTTGATTGCTCTGAATAACAAATTTGATAATCCTGAGAGCATCAAGCATTTTAGACCTATTAGTCTTTGTAATGTGTCTTATAAAATTATTTTCAAAATCATTGTGAGTAAAATTAGACCTCTTTTAACAAAAATTGTGAGGCCTAACCAAAGTAGTTTCATCCCTGGCCATAATACTAGTGATAACATCATTATTTCCCAAGAGATTATTCATTCTTTGAATCATAAGAAAGAAAAAAAAGAAGGCGTGATTTTTAAAATCAATTTAGAGAAGGCTTATGATAATATTTCTTGGGAGTTTCTCAAACAAACTTTGGAGGAATTCAACTTTGATAAAATTATGATTGACCTTATTATGCACTATGTTACTAGTGTTCGTACTGCTATTATCTGGGATGGTGAGCCTCTGGAGGAGTTCCAACCTCAAAAGGGTTTGAGGCAGGGTGATCCTCTATCTCCCTACCTGTTTGTCCTCTGTATAGAAAGACTTTCTAATATGATCAGCTACAAAGCTGATAATAAGCATTGGAAAGGGATATAAACTAGTAGAGGTGGTCCTGTTATCACACATCTTTTATTTGCTGATGACCTCATGTTGTTTGGTCAAGCTACCCTGTCTACTTGCAGCACTGTCATGACAGTTATGAAGGAGTTTTGTGGTGTTTCTGGGCTGAAAATCAATTCCCATGAGTCCAAACTCTATGTGTCTCCTAACATTGATAGGAGAACAACTAGAGATTTGAGCTTCTTGTGTGGGATTTCTTTAACTAGTGATCTAGGGAAATACTTAGGTGTTCCCCTCATTTATGGTAGAGCTAATAGTAGGCATTTTAATCTTATCATTAAGAAATTGCAGAGAAGGCCTGCTGGCTGGAAAACCCATGTTCTATCTATGGCTGGCAGAGCAACTCTTATTAAATCTGTGAGTGCTGTCATTCTCTCCTACACCATGCAAACTATGCTTTTCCCTAAGACAGTTACCACTAAGATTGACCAGTTGAACAGGGACTTTCTCTGAGGTTACACCCTAGAGAAGAAAAAGATTTATCTTGTCAATTGGAATACTGTGTGTAAAGTGAAAAAACATGGAGGTCTGACATTAAAAAAGCCAAATATCAAAATATAGCCTTGCTTTCTAAGCTGGGTTGGAAGCTGATTAGCAACCAAGAGAGGATGTGGTGTGAGGTACTTAAAGATAAGTACTTAAAGCATACATCCCTTCAAGGTTGGGACAAAGGGAGGAAAGCCTCTCATCTTTGGAGAGGGATAGTACCAAACACATTCTCAGACAGGGAATGAAATGGAAAATTGGTGATGGTAAGACTGTGGATGTTTGGAGGGATTGGTGGTGTGGTGCCAAACCTCTTGAGGACATTGTTACTAGTCAGCCTCTGAACATGCCTACTGAGTTAAGTGGGCTACATGTTAAAGACTGGATGAGGGAGGATGGTAACTGGGATGAGACCTGGGTTAATGATGTTTTCCCAACTCCTATTTCTACTCTTATCCTGGGCCAACCCCTTCCCAATAAATCTGCTATGGACCTCCCTTTGTGGAAGGGTGCTCCTGATGGAGTTTTCTTTGTCTCATATATTTATGAACTATTGATAAAGACAGATGAGATAGAGAAATATTGGAATTGCTTATGGAAGTTGAGAGTACCTCAGAAATTGAAAGCCTTTCTATGGACTGTGTGCCATGGGAAGTTATTAACTAATCACATGAGAATGTAGAGGGATCTCACCATTAATCCCACTTGTCCTAAGTACAGTGGAAATGAGGATATCAACCATTTGTTCAGGGAATGTTTTAAGGCCAAAGAAGTGTGGCTAAAATTTTTTGGCAAAACCTGGTTTCTCAGCTTGATGAGAAAACCTTGGAAGGATTGGCTTAAGAGTAACTCGTGCAATAAAAATCATTTTTCTGGAGACATCCCTTGGTACACTATTTTCATTGTAACCTTTTGGAAAATTTTGAAAAACCGAAATTGTGTTGTGTTTGAAAATAAAATTACCAATTGCCAAGAGAGTTTCAAATTCATTTCAAATTACTCTAGAGAAATCAACCAAGCATTTCTCACTTTAGTTATTATGCCTAAACCAGCTTATAGATTGATCCAATGGTCTTTACCACTTGCAGGATGACTCAAGATAAACATTGATGGTTGCAGACGATCTGGAGGAGAAGATGGTTTTGGTGGACTGATTAGAGATGAGCGAGGAGCTTGGGTGTGTGGGTTCTATGGCAAGATGCAGATAGGAACTAGTCTTGAAGCTAAGTTGTGGGCATTGTATAAGGGGTTAACTGTTATTCTCCAACAATGCATCAACAATGTAACCATCGAAACTGATGCAGCCCAGGTAGTGAAGCTAATAGAGGAACCAATTGCAAGCAACTGTCCATTCAAGAACTTGGTGGAGGCTGCCAAAATACTCTTCAGAGGGTGTGAGTGCACCATCCATCATATCTGGAAACAAGGGAATTTGTGGGCGGACACCTTAGCCAAGCTGGGTGCAGCCCAATCGGAGGACATGCAGGTGGTGAACGAACCACCAGCTGAACTGAGCAGTTATCTGCTAACAAATATGTTAGGAATTTCAAAGGAAAAGGGCTAGCCCTCCCTCTGCTTCTTTATTTCCGATGTAACAAAAAAAAAAAATTACAACACTCTTGGTGCACCAATTACTTTAGAAGTTTTGTAATTTATATAAAGGTGGGATTGTAACTTTGTGTTTGGGTTAAACACATAATTACAACACTCTCGGTGCATCGATCGAAAGGTTGGAATCGGTGAGTTTGGGAATAAGTTGAGGAGTGGTGAAGGCGAGTACGGGGTTGGAATCGACAATTTGCTTGGCGATTTCACGGGTTGTGTTGAGGGGGTTGGTGGTGGTGATTATGGCTCTGAGAGACATGATGGAGTGGCAGACAATGGGGAAGAAGATGGGGTTTGGGGAGAGGAGGAGGATGACATGGCCTTTGCGGATCCCCATAGAAGAGAGAGAGGAGGCGACGGAATCGACGGCCATCCAAACCTGAGGGAAGGTGAGGTGACAGGCGGTGGAGGCGTCGATGAAGGCGATCTTGCCTGGGTGGGCCCGGGAGGAGATGAAGGTGGTGACATCGAGGGAGTCATTAGGAGGCAAAGGGATGTGCGTGTGTTTGCTGTAGAAGATGGAGTCTGATTTGCAGAAGCCACTTCTGGGGTCCATCGGAGGGATGTTATTGTGCGCCATGGTAGTAGTAGACCTCTTCTTCTCTTTGGTCTGCTTTGCAGGTTCCTTCCTTCCTCTTCTTCTTTAAAGAAAGTCCAATTTATGATATTAATCTATACAACGACTGTTTCGTTTCGGATGGCTCTTATTCAAGTCCACCAAGTTCTTGAAGATGGACATGTGGTATTTGTCTAAGCGGTGTTAATAAATATAAAAAAAAAACAAAACAAATAGGATACTTATACATTTACTAATAATTTTACTAATACACTCATAAGTTTTGATAATATTAACTATCACTTAATATGGAATTCATATCAACTTGTGAGTGTGTTAGTAGGATTGTTATTATCCTTAGTATTTTTCAATTGGATGGATTTTACACTGATGTAATGTTTAATTTTTTATATTTTTTTACCACATCAGTAGAGCTCTAATTGAGCTCTTTATCATCACCCTAATAAAGAAAAAAGATTGGGAGCTCCAAATTAAGAGATCTAATAGCTTTAATTGGTGTATGGATCCCATGTGATGTTTCGGCCTTAGTTTCTTTTTGATTTTTCACATCATTAGTACTCTTTTAGAGCTCCCAAATTAGAGGGATGTATCATTTCTGCCCTAATAAATAAGGAGAACTAGATGTAGTGGAAGAATCATCACCCTAATAAATAAAGGGAACAAGTCGTAGTGGAAGGAAGGAAAAAAAATTACAAATAAATGAGAGTAAGTGTGTTTATAGTAAAATACAAATGAAAACTTGTGAGGTACAAATATCATTTGCATTCTTTCATGTATTGGTATTTTTTTTTTCTTTCACCTCTATATAATTCCCCTAATAAATAATGAGATCAATTTAATTAATTCTATTTTTTATGTTGGTACATCGAAAAAGTTATCTGTAGTTCTCAATTGAGGAACGAACACTCTGATTGGGATTCATGGATAATTTGTAAATATTTTAGGTTCATGTGTATATAAATTTCATTTTTAATAAATAATTTATAAATTAAATTATCAAAATAGAATATGTAATAAACTCACAAGTTGAAACCACTATAAGAAAAGTGGGCCTAAAAGACAAAACTTTTTGCGATAGCAGAACTTGCCGTCGCAAAAAATAGAGTATTTGCGATGGCAGAAAATGCTGTCGCGAAAAAGGAGAGTATTTGCGACAGCAGAAATTGCTGTTGCAAAAAAAAAAAATAGAGTATTTGCGACGGCAGAGATTGCTGTCGCAAAAAAAATAGAGTTTTTGCGACAACACCAGCTGCAGTCGCAAAAAAAAAAGAAAGAGTTTTTTTGCGACTGTAATAAGTACTTTTGCAAAAGTAAAAAATATATATATATATTGTGGCTTTGAGACAACTTCATATATAAATAGTCACAAAATGGTTTAAATAAATACAACGGTATTTTTCTGTCACAAAAAAAAAAAAAAAAATGTGCAGTAAGAAAGAAGGAGCTAAAAAAAAAAAAAAAAAAACGACATCGTCTTACTCTTTTGATAAAACATTTCTTTTTTCACCCATTTTTTCATCTTCATGTCTCTCTTTTCTTTCTCTCTTTATTTTTCCGTGTCTCTGTCTTTGTCTTTGTCTTTGTCTCTCTTCTCTTGCTTTCTCTCACTCATCACTCTTCTCTGTCTGTCTGTCTTTCTCTCTCTGTGTCTCTCGCCCATCTCTCTTCTCTCTTTCTTCTCTTTATCTCTCTCGCTCTCTCGCTCATCTCTCTCTCGTTTATCTCTTTTCACTTTTTCTCTCTCTCTCTCTCTTTGTCTGTCTCTTTTCACCCATTTTTTCATTTTTCTCTCTCTCTTTTCTTTCTCTCTCTCACTCATCACTCTTCTCTGTCTGTCTATCTGTTTCTCTCTCTTTGTGTGTCTTTCACTCATCTATCTATTCTCTCATCTCTTTTCTCTCTCTGTCTCTTTCGTTCATCTCTCTTCTCTCTCTGTCTCTCTCGCCCATCTCTCTTCTCTCTATCTCTCTCGTTCATCTCTCTTCTCTTTATGTCTCTCTCACTTATCTCTCTTCTCTCTATATGTCTCTCTCGTTCATCTCTCTTCTCTCTCTGTCTCTTTTTCTGTCTCTCACTCTCTATCTCTTTCTTTCTTTCTCTCTCTCTCACTCATCACTCTTCTTTGTCTTTCTATTTTTGCCTATGTCTCTCTTTTTCTCTTTGTCTCTTGCTCATCTCTCATCTCTCTATCTCTCGCATCTCTCTTTTCTCTATCTCTCTCTCTGTCTCTCTCGCTCATCTTTCTTCTTTCTCTATCTCTCTCTTTTTCTATGTCTTTCTCTCGATCATCTCTTTTCGCTCTCTTTCTCTTTCTCTCTTTGGCTATCTTTTGCTTATCTCTTGTTTCTTTCTCTTTTTCTGTCTGTCTCTATCTCTATTTGTTTCTTTCTCTGTCTCTGTCTCTTTATCTCTATCTCTCTGTCTCTGTCTCCCTCTCACTCATCACTCTTCTCTTTCTCTTTCTCTTTCTGTGTCTATTTGTCTGTCTCTCACTCTTTTCTCTCTCTTTCGCTCTCTGTGTCTGTCTATCTGTCTGTTTGTCTCTCTCCTCCATTATGTTCACCTTGCTCACTCTCTCTTTATCTCTTCTTCTCTATTTACCGAGCTCTCCACTACAAGAAAATGCACTTTTATCGACCACTTTGTCTCTCTCTCGTTTATCACTCTGTCTCTGTCTCTCTCTATCTCTCTTCTCTCTCTGTCTCTCACTCATCCCTCTCTCACCACCTATCTCCTTTGCCACTTTCACCACTACTGCAAAATGTCATTCCACTACCACCATTATTATCACTGTTGCCACTCCACCTCTACGACTACCATTACTACCACCATCGCTACCACTCCACTACCACTACCACCACTGCTATCACTACTATTACTACTATTATTACCTCTCATCCACCACTGCCACTCCATCTCCTCTACCACTACCACAACTTCACCACTAATCTCTTTCACCATCACCACCACCATCACCTCTTATCCACCACCTTCACCACTACTGCCGCTTCCTCTCCTCTACCATAAAAAATTAGCTCTTGATTTTTAGTAACAAAAAAAGATGGGCCACAAAAAAATATTTTTCATTAAAATATTACCCCTACTTCTACCAAATAAAAAAAAAATCATTAAAATAAAAATGAAACAAATTTTCTCCCTTTTTTCACTAGCTCACCCGACCCGCCCGCCCAAACTTAATTTCTCCCATTTTTTCCCTTTGTCTTTCCCCCATTTTTTTTTTCATTTCCTTTTAGGTTTGTAGAGCCCTAAGTTTCGAAACAACATTCTCTCTCTCTCTCTCTCTCTCTCTCTCTCTCTCACGGAGGCAAGCGACGAGCAGCGATCGATGACAGTGGTGGCAAGTGACGAGCGGCGATCAGCGACAGTGGTGGCTAGCGACGATCGGCGATCGACGACAATGACGACGAGCAGTGATTGAATCATCGATTCGAAGGTATTCTATCAATTCGAAGGTATTCGAAGGTATTCCATCGATCGAATCATTGATTATTTCCTGTTTTCGTATTTGATCTGTTTGGTAAGATGTTCCAAATGGTAAGATGAATCCTATCTAGACCCACTCCTCCCAATTTATTTATTTATTTATTTTTATTATTATGACTTTTGATTTTAAGGATTATAAATACTTACACTCAAAGTCATAACTTGCGAGGGAGTTTCGTATTAGGGCACAGACCAGTTAGAGTTGTCGTGTTATTTAACAGAGTTGGTAGCACAGCGATGATGCTTTCCGGTGATATTCCGCCAAATCAATCGATATACATAAAGAATCTCAACGAGAAGGTCAAGAAAGAAAGTGAATTTGTTTATCTTGATTGCCCGATGTTTTGCTTTGTCTATTTTGAGAGGTGAAATTTTGTGTACCGAGTGCCAATACTTATCAGAATTTTTCTGACCAACCAAATGGGTATTTAAGGTTTTCGTCATAATCAAATTGGTTGAGTATGGTTAAAGTGATTGAAAACCCACTGAAAAAAGGGACTTGTTAACTAAGGTTGTCGAGTTAGCTTAAATATTCCATTTTGCTAGCTTAAGACTGAGTTTGAATTGTGGATTTGAGTAAGGATTTGTGGCAGGAAATGAAAAAAAAAAATAAATAGAAAATTAATCCAAACACAATCTAAATATTTTGAGATTTCTAATCACTTTTCATGAGGTGTTCATGGATGTTAATTACTAGATAATTTTGTGAAAAAGGCTAGGATTATGTTGGTTCTATCTTAATATGTGCTTATTTGAGTGGGCCCTTTTCTTTTTTTTTTTTTTTTTTTTTTTTTTTTTTTTGGATGTTGGTGCGGGACATGGAGGGGTTTGGTGTGCTTAGATTGAATGAACTCAGCATACAACATACATCGTGATTATTTTCCACTTTTTTTTGCCCTTGCTCTTTTTCCCCTTATCTTTTTCCATGTGAAGCTTTCTAATTTCTTAATTACCTCAGAAATAGTAGTGCTTTGATTTGGTTGATCTCAATCTTGAATATGGAGTGATTCTTAATGTCACGACTCGCTCCCCGTACCTAAGGGTTAAGCATCGTGATGGCCAGTAACTGAGGTTATCGCTGGCCAATTCTTAAACAAATTAATAAACGCGAGCGGAAATAATATTCAAGTGAGGGTACCAAGATAATCATTGGAGTTTCTATTTTTATAACAAAATTTATTGACTAAAAAGGCTGATATTTACATATAAACATATCCATAAAAGTGTTGTGTGTGTCTATTCTATAGCCCTGCATCTAAAACTTCCCAAAAGTTATTTCTGAATTGCATTATTTCCTAAAAATTGGTAAACAACTATAAGCACATGGCAAAGTGAGAAATATTATACCAAGAGTATAAGGGATACAAAATAACCATAGATTGTTATATAACTAAAATATTTAAGATAACTTAGTCTGAACAAATAACCATTTAAGTGGCAAAACTGAGATTATGTAAATAAATAACCCTAACCACGGTACCGAACAAAACAGAACAGAGGTCACATGAGTAATAGTCAGAACAGAGATACGGATTCAATAGGTGGCTCGTACGGATTATAGAGGTGGCTCCTACAATAGTGTAGCACTTATCTCCGCATAGCACTTTGCTCCGCACAGAACAGAGGTCAATGGATCCATGACAATAGAGGGCCACAAAGTGAACAAACAGCAGCCGATAGTTATTTAAGTCCCCTAAGGCATGCGACTCCTATGGTGGTACTTACAAAACATAATTGTTTATAAGGTTATAGTCAAATATTCTTTAAAATATAAACAAACATATCCATGGGTTTCATTTTAAGCAAATAGGGTTCAGAAATTAATCCACGTAATTGAAATATTTATGAAACATAACTTGTATTAATATAACTAATAAAATACAACTTGTATACAATAAATATGGTAAGTTAAAACATACGTAAAATATATTATGGTAACTCAAAGTATAATATAACTCACCTTAATATTGACCCTTAGCCTTTCTTTCACTATCATAACCTTCCTATTATAAGTACCTACTTCAGTAACTTACGTGCCTCTCCCTCTCTTTTCTTTTCACTCTTTTCTTTTTCTTTTCTTTAGCAACTCCATGGCTTTTGATTAAATTTTCCCCATTTATAGGGAAGCACAAGCGTCCTGTGGCCGATCTTGCCGATCTCGAATCCTTCTTCATAACTCACCTAGATTTGCTTCATTATAACCATAGATTAAAACTTATCTTAATAAATATTTAAAATAATTACATTTTAGCCCAGTTTCCTAATATAACTATATAAACAAATTAATCCCTAATTACATTATACTTTATCGTATACCCACAGAAAATTAATTATTTATTTTACTACCACACCCACTATTATTATTATTATTATTATTATTATTATTATTATTATTATTATTTATTTACTCTTACTTTTGTATTTATTTATTTACTATCTTTAACTCTAATTTGGCCCAACTAGTATTATAATTCTATATTTGTGTTAATTTGGCCCCAAATAATAATCCCTAATTTAATTACACGTTATCTCATATACCTGTAACATTTAATATTTTATTTTACTCTTACGAAATATTTAATTAAACATTTGGGAATTTTCTCATTTATAATTAAATAATACTAATATAAAATTTAAAGGATAACTTAAATTTTCGAGTTGTTACACTTAAAGGTACATAACTTGGGCTAATCAATAGGATTAACTAGGAGTAGGTAACTTTAGGGATGCTCTGAAATGACTTTTGATTTTAAGGATTATAATCACATAGAGGAACTCCCCATTCTAGGTTGAGGTAAAGAGAAGATAAAAGTCACAACTTCAACTTCTCCAACAGACAGTTCCATCACAAGTGTATTCAAGGCTGAAAATTTTTGGAGCAAAAAATATGTCTGAGTTGTTTCCGGATCAACATGACTAATGGGCAAAGCCCTAAAACATTGATTATTTTGATTATCATGAAATTTAATCCTCTATCACATTAATTTTATGCCTATAAGTACCTATATATTGTACTTCTTAATCTGTTATTATATGTGAGGCCCCTGAAAATTTTAATTTCTTAAAAGTTCCTTACTTTTAAATTATTTCCTTGAAGTCCCTCAGTTTCTTAATTACAACCCTAGGATCAAAATAAATGTGCCAACAAAAAAATCGCAAACCCTAATCGATTTCGGAAACTTAGAAATAATTTCTAATACTCTAATTGACTCCCTAAATATGAAATTACCACTTGAAAACCCTAGGTTTTTCCGGCCTTTATCACGTTCGTCGGTTGATCACGTTTTTGTTCGAAACAAGAAATTCAAACCGAATTAGATTTTCTAATCCTAACTTAGTTAAATCCTACTCTAAAATAAATGTTCCAAAATTAAGGCCTTAGCCCTCATATTTTACTTAAATCACAAATTGACCCCAAGTTAGTACCATTGTATATATATATATTTGTACCTCTTATTCATCAAATCTTTTTGTACACAATATCTATGGAATTTGTACACATAATAAATGGAAAAATCCCCCAAATCTTGAGCACATGGCTAGCCATCATACATCCTAGGCTATAATCATTGTACTTTAGTACAAACAAATCCCTTGAAATCTTGGAACAATAATGACCTTGGTACCTATAAAGATTTGCCATGAGTGTACTTCTAACTAGAAGGTATTTAAATTAGCCCTAAACCTAACTAGATCATAATTAAATACATAAATAAGGTTCCAATACATGAGTTTAATTCCAAGCCCTCACTTCTTTTATTAATTTCAATATTTTCCCCAAACTAGTACATGTACTTTTTATGCTATAGTACCACCAAATCAATTTGAGATCTATATATATATATATATACATTGGGAAATGTGTCCATAGCACCTATATATTGAATAAAATATTCTCCATTTCCCTTCCCCATGGTCGGCCAACCTAGGAGAGTGTGAGGGATCAATTCTCAATCCTTGTAATCATGGCATTCTAGAAGCACAAGTACCAAGTACCCTTAAATCTAGGGATTTTTTCCCTAACCTAGTTCCATTCCAACTAGAGACTAACTAAATCTTGTCCAATCACATAATTAAGTTCCTTAATCACTCCCTATTCTATTAGACTCCAAGTAAATCCAAACTTTTCAATCCAAGTCCAACTAATGGGCCTTTGTGTCTTTTCACACCAAATTTGCCTATATATATACAACCACCCACTTAGCATAGCTTACACAAACAACACACACACACACACACCTACATTCAGCCTAGAGGAGAGAAAGGAGAGCAAGAGAAAAGTCTTGAGAGGGAGAGGAAGGAAGAGGAGAGCAATCTTGTTCAACTTGGCCTAGCCTAGCAAGTAAGCCACAACACAACTCTCTCTTTCATTTTCTTTTTTCAAATACATGCTCTTAAGGGTTCTAAACATTGTTTTTAGATGTGTTTTAATGTTTTCCTTGTGTTAAAAATGAAAAGAGTTGAGCCATGATTCTACCCTTCCTGTATTTCTCTTAATCGGTATAAGACTAAATTTTTCCATATCAAACTCTCAAAATTTCCAAAGGCACACCTTCACCTTAAGTTTCTGAGTTTAATACATATTATTTAGCAAGTTCTCATCACAAGATAAGCGGAAAATTTCTTCTAGTTGACCTCTTTTCTCACCAAATTTCTATTTTCAAGAACTGTGCCAGAAAAATTTATTTTTCATCCAACTTTCAAAATTTATAGAAAAATGTATAAAAATCTTCTGGACCTTCATTTTATGTCAAAATTTTCCTTAAGGAGTTATCTTTTAACTAAAATTGGTTTCATTGAAAACGAGTGAGCGATTTACAAGAAAATCCAATTTTCATAACGGTCGACGAATCTGGACAGCGCTGGAGTGTTTCTTAAATAACTAAAAATCTAGAAAAGTTATTCCATTTCTGAAACATGTTCTGAAAACTAGATTAAATTCTCTACAAACCATAGGAAGTCTAGGTTCGAGAAAGATCCGAAATAGCCCTTTTGATTTTAATCTTTAAATGACATTGAATCTAGAAATTTAGTGTTGCATTGGTGTTTTTATCCTCTTGTGTACATGAATATGCTTATTAGTTTATGATCATGTCTTGGTATGATGTTTCATGTGCTATGGTTATGTTCCTTATCTTCTTCATTTTAATGATGCTCATGCTTATGTGGATGTTCCTATCTTGTTGAGTTTGTTCTAGCTTGACTTAAAATATTGATCCAAACGGAAAACTTAATTGGAGTGGTATTGATGATAATGTGTTATGAATGGATTGATGGGACGTGCTCCCTAATTGAAGGTTAAGTCTTGTGCAAGCAGTTGTCGTGTAAACCCTAGAATGGAACAGACGTATTCGGACTCTTTGCGATGGTTTGATTGGTGAGATAAGGTTGGGTCCGGATGGGACATTCTGGAGGATAAAACTTTTTGGACGGATAGGTTGGATTCAGGAGATAAAACTTTTTTCTTTTCGCTATCCCTTTTAAGGCCCTACGGTTGGTGCTACGCGGTATATAACCGTTGGTAGGCATCCGAGGTTAGTTCTGCAACAAAGCAGCAAAAGGGGGAGTTCCGAATAGTCCGGTGTCCAATTCTTGTGTTGGGAGGATAAAATCTCTTTGGGGGATTTCTAGAATACTAACCACTAACATTATAACCTTTGTTATCTATTTGAATGACATGTTTCATTCCTCTATTATTGAAATTGCTGTTATTGACTTGAATATCATGCTTCATTACTTGCTCGCTATAAAAATGATGGTGTATTGGAATGGAAAAAAGGGACGGGGTGTGTGTGCGTTTACTGGGCATTCAAAACTCATGGCGTTTCATGCCAGGTATTGAAGACTATTAGACCGGTTGAAGGCAAAGCTGAAGCATTTGAGGACGTACGACTACCCTAGGAGGATTAGAAACTAGTTTGTAAACGTATTTTGAGATTGTAAGTGATAGACCCCATGTTGTATTTAAGACATGATTTGTAACTTGTATATATATAAGATTTGTAACCCATCCTTATACTCCGTCAACTCATGTAGGCCTTGTGTTAATACCTTGTCAAGATCTGTCGAAAAGGTAACTTTGCTATCTAAGGTGGTTGGATTTTGAAGGGAGGCTATTTTGACTCCTCCGACCTTCCTAGGATCTTGCTTGGTTATTAGCCAAAGGACTCATTAGTGACGTTTCCTACTCTCGTAACCTTAGATAAACCCTGTATTTAATGGTTAATATATTATTTGATGTTCCCGATTTTTGGGGCGTCATATTATATCCATGGGAGATGTATTTTCCTTGAAATAGATATGCCAAACTTAGAAATTTGACTTAGCATTATCATAATCTAATGATAAGGGGGGCATGTGTTTGATTCGGTCCTAAATTAAAATTATAACTTTGCTAGAAACCCCCACTCCTTTCCCATCCCCACTATCCCCACACACACGTGGGGGTAGGTGATTGAAGGGGGGGAAAAAAAAATTCTGACCAATCAGCACCCAGTGGGGGTGTTGGGGGTCTCCCCCACTAGGGGTCCCAACCTTTTCTCTTAAAATTATATATTAATAAAAGTAGGAAAATTGTCAATGGATAGGAAAATTGTAATATACACTTTATTAACAAATACATATGCATTTTTTTTTAAACTACATTATAATTATTCATAATAATTTTCTAACGTTCATAACAAAACTATAATACCACTTTGTAACTATTTCAATTGAGGAAATTATTATTTCTAATAATCTCAACCATTTTTGAGGGCTTACATAAACATATATGAAGTAATGAGAGTATTAGAAAAGAAAAAAAAAATTGAAGTAGAAGAAAATAATGTGGAGCAGCTAAGAAATTCATATATAATAATAAGTGTAGCTAAAATGAAAATGTTTAGATAGATGAGTGGGGACTGAATCAAGTAAAAATAAGAAGAAGAAAGAAGAAAAATGCAAATAAGGTTTTTAAGTGTACAAGAAAAAATAAAATAAGAAATGAAACTATTAGAAAAAAGAAAGAAGAAAGATGTTTTTTGGGTGAATAAGAAGGAGAAAGAAGTTGAGAACATAAAATGCAAATAAGTTTTTTACATTGAAATGGCAAATAAGTTAAAAATCTGATAAGTTGAACCAAGTACCAAACCTGTGTGAATGTGAAGTAAAATTACATGTTTTTGATCAAAACAAAGTAAAACTACATAAGTATTAAATAAGTGTACCATGTGGCGTAGATTTGCCATAGGGTTATTTTAGCTGCAATGTTTTCTTTGATCGTTTTAGCTGTTTGACTACTCTCTCTCTCTCTCTCTCTCTCACACACACACACACACAATTTCTTTTTCCTTTTTTCCTTTTGTATGTGAATATACCATAAAACTTTTGGGTACATCATTCCCCAACATGACAACAACTCCGGTATGGAATGCATACGTAATTCTAACACCATCTTCTCTCAGGATATCACTCGTTTGGTGAGCTTTGCAGGTAACCCAATTTCTGAGTGGACTGTTTGAGTCAAGAAATGATCTTTCCACATTTAAGAATCACATACGAGACTTCCTTGTGAAGTCAAAAGAGTTCTCAGCACAGGTAAACACCAGCATAACTTATTTCCATTGCTTAATTTTCTCAGAAATGCAGCTGTTCTCATTGTTGATTAGGATGTTCAATTATCCATGTGGGATTTGATGACTAACAAAAAAAATGTTGTATTTGATGTTGTTGGAAGTTAGAGCCGGATTTCGGTCTAGGCAAACTAGTTCTTTAAGAAACTTAGAATTCGAGGTGTTGATGCCCCAAAATCACCAAATGGTGTCGGATTAGCACGAAACTTGGCACACACGACCGTCTAGGCACGAGGGACTTGTGGGAGAAGACGGGCCTCCAATCGGGTTTCCGATTTGGGAGTTAGAGCCGGATTTCTGTCTAGCCAAAATTATTTACTTAATTATCTTTGTAATTATATAGTAATTAAAATTTTATGTTTTTTTATAATTAAAATATTAACATATAATTATATTGTCATTAATTATTTTTATTTTTTGTTTTCAGATATTTTCTGAATAGGAGTTTGCTTTTTGTGGAGTGCAAGCGTGTGAAGAATGTGACTAACTTTTGTTTTTGTTACCCACGGAAGAATTATGAGGAAAACTTTTGTTGTTGATTTATGTTATTTTGAATTGTGAACAATATTATATATTTAAACATTATATTTGTATTATGCAACATTATGTAGTTGGGTAATTTTGCTGATGTGTTGTTATAAATGCAAGAATATTTTTATTATGGATGAATCGTTATTTTTATACTAGAATTTTTATATTATTATGCAATTATTGGTTTCTTTTTTAGTTATTTTTCATTTAATATAGGTAATTTTCATATTTTTAATAATTCTATTGCATTTTTTTTTTTTGCGACGGCACCACGCCGTCTCAAAAAACACTAGAACCAAAAGTATTTTTTTGAAACAAAAAGCCTTTTCCGATGGCATTTTTTACCGTCTCAAATAATCTTTAGCGACGACAGGTATCCCATCGCAATAAAAACCCTTTAGCGACGGCATTTTTTGCTGTCTCAAATAACACTTTTAGCGACTGTAAAACAGTGTCGTCGCAAAAATCTCAAGTTTTTACATATTATTGGTGACACCAGAATTCCATCGCAAAAGGCAACTTTTGCCGTCTCAAAAAAAAGATGACGGCATGGTGCCGTCGCTAAAAGTCAATTGTTGTCGCAAAAAAGTATGTGAAACGGCATTTTACCGTCGCAAAAAGTCAAAATTTTTGTAGTGAACTAAATTATCCCCTCTTAGAAAAATAGTCTTTAGTAGGAATAGTCCATCTTTATTTTGTAATTTTTTGTTTGCACATAAACAATATAATTGCATTAGAGATGGACATTAATAATAAGATCGAATATAGTATGCTAACACATGAAATAATACGCTAAATATATAATATAAGGACTTAGAGTCCCTCCCTGTCATTGATCTGAATTGAAAGGTATTGTTCAGATCCGTGAAATTCGTCATGGGTTTCGTTTCAATGATTTGAACCGTTTATTCTGTCGAGCATTTTGCGTATATCAATCACACAAAAAAATAAGTTGATCCGATAATTATAACATATTCAATTTATTACGTTTGTCACTAAAAGAATGAACGACAATTGTGTTTTTAAAAATATACTATTTTTTTTTTTGGTGACAAATGCGATTAATTAAATAAGTTATATTTATCGGATCGACTTAAATTTTTTTTTTTTATGATTGATATACACAAAATGTACGATAAAATAAACTGTTCGAATTATCAAAATAAAACCCATAAGATAAAATAAACTGTTCGAATTATCAAAATAAAACCCATAATAAACTCTATGGGTTCAAATCCGGATTAAGGATTCGAGAGCATAACTACCATAATATAAAAGAAAAGTATCTAGTCATTTTTCCTCTTTTTTTTTTTTTATATTGTATATATTATTATTATTATTTTTAGGGAGACTTATTTATAAGTCCTTTTTTCATACACTTATGGTAGGTTAAGTCCTGTGTAATTTCTTATAGAGTCTCAAGTCCTATTTAGATAGGAATGTATTTCACAAGATCCTACATAAACGTAACGTGATGTGACACTTACATAAACGTAACGTAACGTGACACATGTATAAACGTAACGTAGCGTGACACCTACATAAACGTAACGTAACGTGTCACGTTACGTTTCGCAAACTTAATGAGTTTTTATTTTTTTAAATTGAATGCGAAAATGTTGCTGGTTTATATTGGTGTAATGTTACGTTTCATATAAATATGATTTATGGTAACATTCAATTTCCTATATAGGAAATTGGATGTTGTAATAGATCATAGGTGTCACGTTACGTTTATGTAGGTGTCACGTCACATTATGTTTATGTAGATATGATCTATGGTAACATTCAATTTCCTATATAGGAAATTAAATGTTTCCATAGATCATAAGTGTCGCGTTACGTTTATGTAGGTGTCACGTTACGTTATGTTACGTTTATGTAAATATGATCTATAGGAAATTGCATGTTACCATAGATCATAGATGCCACGTTACGTTTATGTAGATGTCACGTTACGTTTATGTAGGTGTCACGTTACGTTACGTTTTTATAGATATGATCTATGATAACATTCAATTTCCTATATATGGTTTTACTATTATTTATGATATTAATAACTAATATTGAGGGTAAATGTGTCAACAAACTTCCCACAGGACTTATGGGAACATAAGTTTTTTAGTAAGATCATATGTAACATAAGTCTCCCTAATAGGACTTAGAAATAATTTTCCCTTATTTGTAACTCATCCAGTCATTTTTCCTTGGGGATGTACTTTGCGGACCAAATGAGGTTATTGTTGCGCTTCTGTAGTCAATTTTGGAGACCAGATTCTGCCTTCTGCTGGTTGTCATGTTTGTTTAGGCGGACATAAATTTAGAATTGAATTAATAGAGCATATTTGATTGGATAGATTAGAGCATAAAATTGAAATTATTAATCCGTGAACTCAATTATTCTATGCTTGTTTTAACATTTTGGTTTAGAATTATTAATTCAATGGATAATTAGTCCAACAAATTTGTAGGATTATTAGCAATGTGGTAGGGGTGAGATTATTAATCCAATGGATAATTTATCATATTAATCCAATTGAATAGTGAATATCATACTAATTTGATAGAATTTTTAATACCTCACTATTAGTCTTATGAATCAAACATGGCCATAATTTAATAAAATTATTAATCTAATATTTTGTTAAACAATTGAAATACGGACTAATAATCTATCTAGATATAATATCTCGCATATAAACATTTTGTCAATTACCAAACGCGTTTGTAGTTTATGTTTTTCTAAAAATAAACAAAAATTAAACAAAAACCAGTTTATAAAATTTTTGTAAATATAAACTGAAAACGTAAACGTTACCAAACACACCCATAGTGAATATCATACTAATTTGATAGAATTTTTAATACCTCACTATTAGTCTTATGAATCAAACATGGCCATAATTTAATAAAATTATTAATCTAATATTTTGTTAAACAATTGAAATACGGACTAATAATCTATCTAGATATAATATCTCGCATATGATAAACTATTCAATCCCACAGAGGAGGGTGAGATATAAATTGAAGGACTAAGCCAAATGTTGGACTATTAGTCTTTCTTATAATCCTAACTCAATCCAAACATAAGATACGATACATAATCCAAAGGATTTGTAATCTTAAGACTATTAGTCATGGGAATGTTAATCCAACTTAATCCAATCCGCCCAAACAAACATGGCCTAAGAGTTCGATTGAGAGTAATTTTTTTTAATTTGATTTTTTAGTTTTTTTTTGTTAAGAAAAATGTTATAGGTCCCAATTTTTTACTATGAGACATTTTGTCATTTATTTGGTAGGAAATTTGGTATCTCTAGCATTGCTTTTTTGTTAATTTAGTTTCGCTAAGGCCTCGTTTGACAAGAGGCTATTTTAGCCAATTAGCCAAAAAGTTACTAAATTAGTCAAAAAGCCAACAACTCATACCAAAAAGTCAAAGATTCTCTTTTCTCTCTACTTTTTGCACATCTTTTCGTAATTAGCCAAAAAGTCATCCCAAACATACAAGTTTTTTTGACCTACCTTTTTAGCCAAATAGCCAAAAAGTTACTAAATTAGAATTTTGATTTTTTTTTTTGATTTTTTTGTTTTTGTTTTGTTTTTTTTTTTGAGAGAAAAAATGAAATGATTATGATTTAGATACGATATTTCATTTTATTAGCTATTTTGGCATGCCTATTTGGGTTAAAATAGCCATATAAAACAGAATTAGTTATTTTAGCCAAATAAGATAAAATGTCACATTCAAACCGTAATCATTTTATTTTTTCTCTCACAAAAATTTAAAAAAATCAAAAAATCTATCCCAAACGAGACTTTTTAGCCTCAGACTAAAATAGTCAAAAAGTCAAAAAATCAACTCACATCTCAAACGAAGGCTTATTCTATTTTATATTTTTATACTTTTGTAGCCCTAATAAAACCTCAACTTTGTCAAATAAGGTTTAAATTGATGTGATTTAAGTCACGTTTAGATTATATTTTATTTTTTTAAATCCAAAATAATTGTTTCATACTTCATAACATTACTGAAATTTTTTCATCATGGGATTCATATGTAATTTGTGCCTCTTTTCTACTATTATTAGCCTATGTGATCGAACTTTTCTTAAAGTTATGTTATTGAACTTTTCTTGAAGTTAGTTATCCATTTATATGCTTTTGATGCATTTGTGTTTTTAACTGTCATTCTCTGCACAAGTACCTGGTTGATAATGCTAAACAAATTATACTCGTACCTTTTTTTTTTTCAATCTAGAAGAAGACAGGAAATTTTACAATTTACATGTGTACAAATATTTTTTTAAAAGTATATTAATAATTTAATATGGTTTTCTCTTTTTAGAGGGATTTTTTAAATTTGAAATTTAAAATTTATTTTATTTAATTAATTTTTTGTTTTTTGTTGTTAAATAATAGTAATCAAACCAAATAATAGTAATGAAACCAAATAAGGCCAGAATCTCCAAGAAAAGTAGTCACGTGGAATGAATATTTTGAGCAGTATTTAGGTCAGGTTTGACAAGTTCTAAAAAATTTAAAAAGTTAAAAAATTACATAAAAAATAAAAAAAGTCATTACTATTCACAAATAAAAAATATTTTATACATTTTTGTAATACAAAAGTTTGAATTATACTGTCAACCGTACTGCCCCAACAGGAAGACAGGTCATACACTTTTTGGGCAAAAAAAATTACATATGTAAAGCCACAAAGTTTGATGGTAATGTTGGGCTCTTGAGGGCTCACCAAGGGTTTCGTTTTGATAATTTGAACCGTTTAATATGTAGAATTCGTCGAGTACTATATGTTTGTAAAAAATCATATTGATTTGATATCATTAACTATATGATCAAATCAATTTTGTATAAACAAAACGGATGGTGTGATAGTTAACTGTTGAAAGAAAACTAATTCGATCATATAATTATCGATATCCGATTAACGTGATTTTTTACAGACATATAATACTCGACAAGTTGTACATATTAAACGGTTCAGATTACTAAAATGGGACTCGTGGTGGCACTCACTGACCGACCATCACTGTCCAAACACTCTGTCCCGAATGAGACAATAATTTACTGTGTAAAACACACAACTCCCAATCCCTATACACTTTATTTATACAATTTTTTATTACATATTTTTTAATAAAAAAATAAAAAATTAATTCAAATATCTATTTATTTATGACACCCCAAACAACTCCTTATCACGGGCTTGGTGCAAAAATCAACAATGATTTAGACCACTAAAAAATATATCACTAATAGCACTAATATATTGGGAATGACAAAAAAAATAATAACTAAAAAATACATCACTAATAGCACTAATATATTGGGAATGAAAAAAAAAATAATAAAAAAAAAAAACAAAACATAGAAAGTGGACGGGGTCCACTGCCACATTATTAGTGCTCTCTCTAGTGATCACTTTTTAGTGCTCTCAAGCATTTTTCGTGCAAAAAAAAGGTCGGCGGCTGGAAACCTTAGGGGATTGCGTGGTCGTGCAGCTACAGTGCTAGGCTAAGAAGAGTTGACCACCATTTCATTCATTATTTGTTGGCATGTGGGTCCGCTTGCTCCTCTCACTGGTCGGAAACCATTTTGAAAAGGAGTCCTGGTACAGGAATCCGGATCCTCGGTCGCCATCCCCTGTAGCCTTCCCCTGTCGCCCCCAAAACGACGTCGTTTTGGGGGCGAATTTTCAAAAAAAAAAACGCAGAGAAGAGGGAGGAAGGAGAGGAAGAGGAAGAGGGAGAGGGAGGAAGGAGAGGGAGAGGGAGGAGGAGGGGGCCTTAAATACAGGGGAGGAGGAGGAGGAGGAGGAGGCGACGGCGGCGCGGTCGCAGGGTCGGAGGCGGAGGCGATGGCGCGGTCGCAGGTGCTGCGACGAGGTGGGACGGCGGCTGCGACGGCTGCGACGGCGGCGAGGGAGGAGGACGGCGAGCTCACAGCCTCCTCCTCCTCCTCCTCCCCTGTATTTAAGGCCCCCTCCCTCTCCCTCTTCCTCTCCTTCCTCTCCTTCCTCCCTCTCCCTCTCCCTCTCCTTCCTCCCTCTCCCTCTTCCTCTTCCTCTCCTTCCTCCCTCTGCTCTGCGTTTTTTTTTTTGAAAATTCGCCCCCAAAATGACGTCGTTTTGGGGGCGACAGGAAAAGGCGAGAGGGTAGGGCGACCGACGAGGCGACAGGGGAAGGCTACAGGGGATGGCGACCGAGGATCCGGATTCCCTGGTATAGACCCTCACTTGGGCGCCCCTACCACCTTCACGTACACCTGGGTCAAAGAAAGGAGAAGAAGGAAAAAATATATATACATATGGGTCCTGTTACGTTTCATAAAAACTGTCATGAAAATCATCTGCACCGTTGAATCATGAGACACATACCTGATCTAACGGTGCAGATGATTTTTATGACAGTTTTCATAAAAATTCTTCGTGACACCTAACATTTCTCATATACATATTGGACGAATCGGCATCCATTGGGGGTGGTGAGGGTGACCTCAAGTGGGGGTCGCACTCATTAACCTTTGAGTAGTCTATGCATTCTGAAAATAATGAAAAATGCTAGATTCAATCAAAAATTATATAGGCGTGGGATCTATTTTCATGTTTATTTGTTTTTAGTAACTTTTTTTAAAAAACATATTTTAGTGAATTTTAGTATTGATTAGTTTAAAAAAAAAATAATAATAAAAATTGAAAAAAAAATCCCAACAAGATGATAAATATATATATGTGGTTTATATAAATAAAAAAATCTCAAATGAATATGAATCAAGCCAATCACAAGCTAAGTTTAACTAGTTTATATTTTGCATAGTATTAAATATATATATATATATATATAAGTAACCAGAAAGAAAGAAAAAATTTATTATTTCGGCATCGTTTGGAAAGTAACCTCTTTAATGATTTTTTGGTCCAAAATATAAGGTTAAAAAATTAATTTCTGTAATTTTTTTTTTAACAAAAACATATGTAGAAAGTAAAATAAATAGGGTAAACTATCAATATGTCATAATAGTCAGATTTAATTCCCATCAAGTCCTATTAAAAATAAGTTTTGATAAAATTATAGCTAAAAATAATTTTTTTGGGATAATTTTTTACATACGTCGTTAAAAATGTCACGACACGCTCCCCGTACCAAAGGGTTAAGTATCGTAATGGCCAGTAACTAAGGTTACTTCCGGCCAATTCTTAAACAAATTAATAAACACAAGCGGAAGAAATATTAAAGTGAGAGTACCAAAATAATCATTTGAGCTTTTATTTTTATTACAAAATATATTGACCAAAAAGGCCGATATTTACATATAAATAATATCATAAAAAATACTGTGTGTGTCTATTCCGCAACCCGACTTTCCAAAAACCTATTTCTGAAGTTCATTGATTCTTGAAAATTGGTAAACAACTATAAGCACATGGCAGAGTGAGAAATATTATACAAAAAGTATAAGGGATATGAAATAACCATAGATAGTTAGTTAGGCCAAAACATTTGAGATAACTTAGTTGGAACAAATAATCATTTAAGTAGCAAAACTGAGATTATGTAAATAAATAACCATAACCACGATAATTTGGTAAATAAATCATTTAAGTAGCAAAAACTGAAATACAGAAATTATGTAAGTAAATGACCATAACCACGGTACTGAACAGAACAGAGCAGAGGTTACAGAACTGACAGTCAGAACAGAGGTACGGATTCAAGAGATAACTCGTACGGATTCTAGAGGTGGCTCCCACAATAGTGTAGCACTTTGCTCCGCACAGAACAGAGGTACGGATTCAAGAGGTGGCTCGTACAGATTCTAGAGGTGGCTTCCACAATAGTGTCGCACTTAGCTCCGTACAACACTTTGTTCCGCACAGAACAGAGATCAATGGATCCATGACAAATAAAAGACCACAAAATGGTCAAACAGAGGCTAATGGTTATTTAGGTCCCCCAAGGCGTAGAACTCCCGTGGTGGTACTTACAAAATATAATTGTATATAAGGTCAAGTCGAATATTCTTAAAATATAAAACAAACATATCCATAAGTTTCCTTTTAAGCAAATAGGGCTCAGAAATAAAACCACGTAACTGAAATGTTTATATAATTTATAATAATTTATAAAATGTAACTTATATAAAATAAATATGATAAGTCAAAACATATATAAAATATATTTTAATAACTACCTTAGTCTTTTTTTTTTCACTATTACAGACGCTTTCAACTTTTACTATTTTTTCCTTCCTTTCTTTTGTCTCTTTTCTTTCTTTCTTTCTTTATTTCTTTCGTTCCTTCTTTCTTTTCCTTTCTTTCTTTTTCCTTCTTTCCACCCAGGTGCAACGCCTCCCTATATATAGGGAGCGACGATCAGTAGTAGGCCAACGCGTGACCAGGAAATCTTTCTCCACATTCAATTCATTAATTATATAAATTCGTCATAATCTTTAATAGATATTTAAGATAATTATCTTTGCTTTTTGACTCAATATTTTAATATAATTATATAAATAATTTAATTCTTAGTTAAATTACACTATATCTTATACTAACAGAAAATAAGTTATTTATTTTAGTACCACACCTATTATTATTATTATTATTATCTATATTATTATTATTTATATTTTGACCCCTAAACTTTTAATAATTATATTATTTTACAAAATTAGACATAATAATATATAATAAATTATATATTTTCTGAACTGAGATTAAATAATATTAGTATAAATTCTACAGAATAATTAAAAATCTGAGTTGTTACAAAAAAATTGACAATTAGTGACTTTTTTTGTCATGATTTTTATAAATTGTCGCTAAAACTTACAATTAGTGACTTTTTTATGACAAATTTTTTTCATAGGACCTATTAGACAATAAGTTCACTTATTAAGATCTATACGTAAGTACTTCATTATTTTTCTTGCTATTGGGTGGAAAATAATGTTATATGTATTAATTGATATATTAATTAATGTATTAATAGATAATGTGATATAATTTTAAAAGTTTTGAATTTTTGTAATTTATATAATGATGGAATTGTAATTTTTAAATAATAATATTATAATTATGTTAATATAAAATGGTTGAGAGTTCTAATAAAATAATTTTAATAAATTTTAATGGGAGGGAATTTTACTGTGGCTTGTTTTGGGAAGTTAGCTTTTAGTCACTTTTTTTGGTTTGTAACAAAAGTCAAAAGTTTACTTTTTTGAATTTTTTTTTTCATTTGAGAAGTTGGTTTTTAGTCATTGGTGAAATTATAATTCTACCCCTCATGGGTCAAAATGTGTTACATGGATGAAGTTGTAAATATTTTAAACTAAATGGGGGTAATTTGGTCATTTTATTATGATTTGATATCATAAACAAATATTAATCAAAAAAGTTAAAAGCCATTGTTTACTAAGTTCCCAAATCATTTGTCTAAAAAAGTCAAAAGTTTAGTTAAAAGTCAAAAAGTCACTTTTTACCATCTTTTCAAAATAAGCCTGTGATGTAATGTTTTGGTTTTAGTTTTATTTTTTTAATTTTTTTTATTCCCTATCACATTATTAGAGCTTAATTAGAACTCTAAAATTAAAAGAGTGTATCATTCCTCAATTAAAAATTGTGGACGATAATTTTGATTAAATAATATTACATATATCAATTAATCTATTAATGAATAATGTGTTATAATTTTTAAAATTTTAAATTTTATAATTTATAAAATAAATAGAGTCAGAATTTAAAAAAATAATATTATAATATATATTAATACACAAGCACTATTTTGAGTGGGAGGTTGGGGATAAGATTTTAATAGTAAGAGCTAGTTTGGCATGTACTAAATAAGTTAAAAAGTCAAAAAGTCACTATCTTGTTTAAGTCACATCATCTTATTTAAATCACATCACCTCTTTAACACATCACATCAAACCCAACCCAAACCCACCAATAAGTCAAAAAGTATATTTTTTTAAGACATTCCAAACCAATTCTAATTATTTGTTAAATTAATAATATTTAAAATCACTAATTAATGTTATCATTAATGATATGATGATGAATTCCACTTACTATCACGGTATGCACCGTGCCTTATTTTTTTATTTTTTTATTTTTTCATTTTCCACCTCACTACAATCATTATTTGTTAGACTACCATGACGCATACGCTTCTGTCATCACCCTCACTTCTTTTTTGCTTCTGTAGCTTGCTTCTGCCTTCTCTCTCTCTCTCTCTCCCCCTCTATATGTATATATACTTGTCTCTCAAACACTAAAGTATCGGTGCAAGAGGAGGGAGAGAGATGGACAACATCAGCCAAGACGTAGAAGACATTGTTATAGTGGGTGCTGGGATATCTGGCCTAACTGCATCTCTAGGTCTTCACAGGTGAGATACAATAAAATAAATCTCCTTTCTCTCTCTCTGTCTCTGATCAATTCTTAGCTCAATTGGTTTTGGATCAATAAGTATTGAAATGCAAAATAATAATGAAGTTGGGTATGCTATATATATATGTTATACTGTGTGCAGGTTGGGATTGAGAAGCGTGGTGTTGGAATCATCAGACAGATTGAGAATAACGGGGTTTGCTCTATCACTATGGACAAACGCTTGGAGGGCTTTGGATGCTGTTGCCATTGCTCACTCCCTTAGGCAACATTATCCTCAGCTTCGCGGGTGATCCCTTTTTTTTTTTTTTTTTTTTTTTTTTGTGGGTAAAGTCACAAGGATGCTGAGTTTGTTTCTTTTAAAACTGATAGATTACTGGGTTTGGCAGTTTTCAGGTGGCTTCTAATGTTACAGGTAATTCTTCAGAGATGACAATCGGCGGCAAAGGAAAAGAGTGAGTGATATTATCATCATGCTGATCGATTACTGCTGGTAGTTTTTTTTTTATTTTTAAATGTAGTTATTAATTTTCAATGTCAAGAGATAACCCTCCCGTGTTTGATTTCTATATAATTTTTTAATTGAATTAAAATGATATAATGCAAATAATTAAGAATACATTTGATATAATTAAAATTGCTTAAATTATATTAGGAAAATGATTTTCCCCCCAATCCCCTGACTGTCCAAAACGACGTTGTTTTGGATAGTTTTTTTTTTTTTTTTTTTTTTTTTTTTTTTTTTAATCTCTGAAACAAACGGAGGGACGAAGAGAGAGAAGAGATAAGAAGAGAAAGAGAGAGAAGAAGAGAGAAGAGAGAGAACACCCATTACCAGCGTCGCCATCACGGGTACCGCCATCCTCTGTGTATATACACAGATCTGTATAGATCTGTGTACCTCTGTGTGTGTGTGTGCGTGTGTGTGTGTGTATCTGTGTGTGTGTATACACAGATCTATACCTCTCTCTATATGTATCTTTCTTTGTGTATCTGTGTGTGTGTATCTCTCAATTTCTTTCTATATCTCTGTTCTGAGTTATAATGTGTGGTGATGATGATGATGATGATATGTTGTTGATAATGATGATGATGCCAGCTAGAAGAAAAAAAAAATGATTTTGATTTCAGTTTGGTGATTACGAACAGAGAGAGAGAAAGAGATGAACAGAGAAAAGAAGAAGAAAAAGAAGAAGAAACATATGAGAAAAGAGAAAGAAAGAAAGAAAGAAAAAATCCAAAATGACGTCGTTTTGGATTCGAGCCATTTCGGGCCAAGTATTATTCGAGCTACGTAGCAGCTTTGTATGTGAAATATAGTTATATTTCATTTACATTTTATCTACTTTTTTTTTTTGTTCTTTTTTTCTTTTTTGAATCGCTACACAAATTTATGAACCAAACACAATGTTAAAGTAAGGTTAGCGGGCTAATAGCAACAAATTGAAAAGAGGATACAATTTTTTTCTTTTTTTTCTTTTTTTTTTGTAAATACTCATGCCATTTTTTTTTCTTTTTTCTTTTCTTTTTTTGTAAATGCTCTTGCCATTTTTTTTCCCAATAACACAATTTAGCTTAATAGTGTCACCTCTAAACTAAATTGTCTAAAAAAAAAAAAAAAGAGGGAAATAACAATTCAATGTAATTTTGAAAAAACAATTTAAATCAGTGACAAAAATTACAAATTTTAATAATTAAAATTATTAAATTTTCATGATTTTCTAATTATTTTGAGAAGGTACCATTTTTTTTGTAATTTCTCAAAAAAAAAAAAACCTCTGTGAACCCAATACAAGTTCACCCAACTCTTCTTCTCGGGGTGTGAGAAAAAGTTGCGTGATGAGCTTATGAACGTTGTCAAATTTAATAAGGGATTCCTTCCTGTTAAATACTTGGGTGTCCCTCTTATTTCAACTAAGCTCAAATCTAAGGATTGTGACCAGCTGGTGGGGAAGATTACTAAGAGAATTAAAAGCTGGACTCATAGATATCTCTCTTATGCTGGTGGAGCTCAATTGATTAAATCGATTCTTTTCTCCACGCAAGTGTATTGGTCTTCTTTGTTTATCTTGCCTAAGAAGGTTATCACTGCTATTGAGAGCCTGCTTAGATCCTTCTTTTGGTCTGGTTGTGACCTTAGGAAACATGGTGCTAAAGTCTCTTGGGAGAAGGTCTGCTCTCCTAAATCTGAGAGAGGGTTGGGGTTTAAGTCTCTTGAAGTTTGGAATAAGGCTGCTATTGCTAAGCATGTCTGGTTCCTCTTCTTGGGTGGCGAGCAGTCAATGTGGTGCCAATGGGTCAAGTCCTATTTATTGAAAGGTAAAAGTTTTTGGAGGATCAAGATGCCTAGTGACCCCTCTTGGGTCTAGAGGAAACTACTATCTCTTAGACCGATTATCTTCCCTTTAATTAAATTCAAAACAGGGAATGGCATGAGTACTTTTCTTTGGTTTGATAATTGGCATCCTCTTGGGTCTTTGTGGGTTAAATTTGGTAATAGAATTGTTTATGACACTGCACTTGGCATGGATGCTAAGGTCAGTAACATTATCCATAACAATTCTTGGAATTGGCCTTGTGTCACATCTTGGGAGGTGAAGGAACTGATTGATCATACTCCATCAAATGTCATCCCTACCTCGGGTAATGACCAAATTATATGGACTCCTTCCCCTAATGGCAAATTCTCTATTAATTCAACTT
>NW_021025523.1:1816942-1831247 GCF_004153795.1 Camellia sinensis
ATGATAATATCAACGACTATGCCATCAGTTCATTACAAGCATCTGTGGAAGCTACAATGATCAAATACAATACATAAAATTAATATCATTCAGGGTTTACAATATATTGAAAATGTTTACTGTTGAAAAGTATTTACATTGCAAAGTGAGCTGATGCAAGTTTGCAACATGGCCAGAAAAAAAAAAAGATTGAAAAGTGAATTGGAATCCAACTTTATTTTGGATTACTGACATCTTGAATTCCCTTCGAGCAGTAATGTAATACTATATTCAAAGGTATAGAACAACAATCAAACTTAAGTAAAAAAAAATTTTAGAATCTTATAAAACATGATTTAATAGCGGTGCGGGTCGGTGCGGTTTGGAAGAAAAATAGAAACCGGCGGATTGATAAAAGTGTCATTAGAATTTGCCATTTTTCTTACCAAAAACCGGCGGTTTGACTGGCAAATAATAACGAATTTGCCTTCGCGGTGCGGCTCGGTGCGGTTTTGGTGGTTTCGGCGGTATTATGCACATCCCTAATTGTACGGATGCCTTGGCATGAAAAGCATCTATGTTGTGTCCTACTAGTGTTTTGGAAGCAATGTTTAATTTCTCCTTCTACTATAGAGATACGTGCATATATTTATGTATTGGTTAAGTCTCTCTCTCATTTTAGATCTGTTATATTTTTTTTATCTACAGTTTTAGCTTTGGTAATCTTTGCAATCCTTTAATGGTATTTAAAGGTTCAGTTAATTATACAAAGGGATTGGGTAGTAAGAGTGAGTAGCTAGGTTTGTACCAGAACAAGCACAACACTAAAATTCTTGGCACAGTGCTACTTGTGCTGGGTCGGGCCTGGTTTGGCCTAGATTTCGAGTCTTGGTTCTGATTCACAAATATTTGCATCTATGTTTGCACGCATCTACAAATGTATAGCGCTGCATTTCATAAGATTCCTTCTATGAAGCACAAACACTTTATTTTAGTTGTTGTATCTGTGTCTGACACTTGTTGCACATAGACACTCTTTGAACATGCTATGTGGTGTCTGATTTTTTTGTGCAAGACACGTGTCATGTCATGACACTCCCTAGGCACATTTGTAATATTAAAAGTTGTTAATTCAGGGTGTCGACACTACTGTGTCTTGGTGTCGACACTTGGTCTCTGAATTTCCATTATTGCGACACTGCTTTTTGGGGTTGACACTATGGAGAAAATTAATGAAAACGGAATTTTAGAAAGAACAAAAACTCCCCCTATCATAAGGGCATCTTTTCAATACCAGTTTTTGTTAAAACTCAAGGCTCCCCTTGTCAAAAACAATGTAGTGCTCAAAAGACAATTTCAATGAAGTCAATTCAAATGATAAGATGAAAGCAGTGTCAAGTCCAATAAGAGATTGGCTTTTCAAAAGCAGTTTTTAATTAGTTAAGATAATTAGTGTAACTTAATTAAAAACAGCTTTTAGAAAAGCCAGTTTCTGGGTAATATTTTTGTTATTATTTTAATCAACTTTGGCAGGAAGAAAATGGCTTTAGACAAACTGTATTTTGGAAAACGGCTTTACAAATGCTGGTTTACCATATAATGGGAAAAAAAGTCAGTAACCCACCCTACAATGGGAATAAAGTTTTGTCCGTACCCTTGTCAAGGAAATGGGCTCTCTCTCCCCCCCCTCTTCTTTAATTCTTACATTTTTCTTCTCGCAGATATCTATTTTCTTTCTAATCTATTATGCTTATCTGCTTTGCCTTTGTTTCTAGGTTCTTGTCACACCATTACCTCCCTCTCCTATCTTCTCTCTCTCTCTTTCTTGCTTGACCATATCTTCTCTTTCTTTGTCATTCCTATAATTAGTCTATATCATCCTCTACTTTTCATTCTGTTTAATATTTTTATTATTGATTGGAAATATAATATCAAATAAGAATTAATAGCTGACTGACTATCTTCCTTCCTCGATAATATTAATGGAATAGAGAACAGAATTGCGTTGTCTAATATTTTCCATGGCTGTGTAGACCATTATTTAATTTGTTCTGCCTGATGTTGCTGCTGGTTTCTATTAATGTGGCCGGACCACGATATCCATGTTTACAATATTTTTTGGGGTTCAACCTTTGTGTGGGTAAAAGAACTAAGGCATGTGTACTCATTTCAAGTAACTAAACTTTGCAGGAGATATTGAGTTGCTGAGGTTCTTAATTTCCAAAGGTGTAGGTGTTGATTCACAAAGTGATGCTGGTACACCTCTGATTTGGGCTGCTGGTCATGGCCAACCAGATTCTGTGAGAGTATTGCTAGAAAACCATGCTGATGTAAGCCACTATGCTTACAGTTTGTTTTATTTGTTTAATGTCTAATTTTTCTTTAAATATATCTAAAAGGTTTATTTAGTTATTTAAATAAGTTAAAAGAATTTTATTAATAAGAGACACGGGGGTGCAACCCATACACAGATAAAAGGAAAGCCGAGTCAACTATACACCAAAAATCAATTTAAAAGCCTCTACAGAGTACAAAAATAGATTCAAAGACGGATTAACTGCCCTGAAAACCTTTTCAATTTCAAAACTGAAACTTCTTTGCCATCAATTCTATTCCTTCTCCCCACATAAGCCATAGTTTCCAAAGGGGCTGAGCACGAAAGCTTCTTCCTCCTCCCTACATGATCATGTCTCCAAGATGTTGCACATGCCCCCACAAGCCAAGAGAACGTCCAATCCACTCCAAACAAAAATAAGATCATGGACCAGAATTATCTTGCCATCTCGCAATAAAAGAAAAGGTGCCTCACATCTTCCTCATCACGTTCGCACAAACAACATGAATTGACATGCACTTGCTTCCTCCTTAAGTTGTCCATAATGAGGAACTTGCCATGAGTCATGTACCAAACAAGAAAGCCAACTTGGATGGTGCCTTAATAGCCCACACCTCTTTCCAAGGGAAGAAAGACCCTCTATGACCCTTGAGAGTATCATGGAAAGACTTGACAACATTAAAACTAGCCTAAAGAAGATCTCCTTCATCGAATGATATCACCTCCGTCAGCAGAGTGGTTAGCATATAAGCAAGCTAGAAGATCTTCTAGGTCCTCCAACTCCCAGTTATTTAGCTGCGTCCAAAGGGTAATATCCTAAAATACATGATCACCATCTTCAAATATTCGCTCACAGAAGCCTCCCAGTTACGAGCAACTTGAACAATATTAGGGTTGACCACCTCTAACCTGTCCTCCTTGCGTCAGCAATGGCTCCAAAACCTTACTAGATCCCCATTTACAAGAAAGAATCCCACCCTTTTTGGATGCCTTCTCGGATTCATCCCATATTTGCACTCCACAACCCTGTGCCAATACCTCTCTCACAAGCAATATCCACAACTACTTCCCAAACAAAGCTTGATTCCAGATAGTAAGCCTGCAGATGCCCAGTCTTCCTTCTCTTATTGGAGGGTGGACTATATCCCAATCCAACACGTGATTTTTAAGTTCCTTGCCCTACACCATAAAGAAAATCACTGTGTTTTCTCCAACTGCTTCACCACCAAAACCAGAACAGTAAACAGAGACATGAAATAAGTAGGATGGTTGGATAATGTACTTCTAATCCAAGTCAACTTAGCTTCCTTAGAAAGTTGCCGCCTGTTTGATCTTGTAAGGTCGCCACCTTCGTTTCTAGCACTAGTAGAGATGCATCCAACTTCCCTTCAACAAAACTCTGTCGATACTCAACTTTGAGGCCTAACTTTGCCCAAGGAGGAACCATGAACCTCAAGCAGCCCTACCAATCTTGACCAATGCTTTGCCTTTGTTTCTAGGTTCTTGTCACACCATTACCTCCCTCTCCTATCTTCTCTCTCTCTCTTTCTTGCTTGACCATATCTTCTCTTTCTTTGTCATTCCTATAATTAGTCTATATCATCCTCTACTTTTCATTCTGTTTAATATTTTTATTATTGATTGGAAATATAATATCAAATAAGAATTAATAGCTGACTGACTATCTTCCTTCCTCGATAATATTAATGGAATAGAGAACAGAATTGCGTTGTCTAATATTTTCCATGGCTGTGTAGACCATTATTTAATTTGTTCTGCCTGATGCAACATGATAATATCAACGACTATGCCATCAGTTCATTATAAGCATCTGTGGAAGCTACAATGATCAAATACAATACATAAAATTAATATCATTCAGGGTTTACAATATATTGAAAATGTTTACTGTTGAAAAGTATTTAGATTGAAAAGTGAGCTGATGCAAGTTTGCAACATGGCCAGAAAAAAAAAAAAAAAAAAGATTGAAAAGTCAATTGGAATACAACTTTATTTTGGATTACTGACATCTTGAATTCCTCTCGAACAGTAATGTAATACTATATTCTAAGGTATAGAACAACAAGCAAACTTAAGTAAAAAAGAATTTTTAAAATCTTATAAAACATGGTTTAATAGCAATGTGGGTCGGTGCGGTTTGGAAGAAAAATAAAAATCGCGGATTGATAAAAGTGTCAGTAGAATTTGCCATTTTTCTTATCAAAAACCGGCGGTTCGATTGACAAATAATAACGAATTTGCCTTGGCGGTGCGGTTCGGTGCGGTTTTGACGGTTTCGGCGGTTTGGACGGTATTAATAAAAGTATTTTATCTCTGTTATTCCTCTGTTCATGAGTTGGATTTAGTACTTTATTTTGGGGGCGTTACATTATATGTTGTAGTGGATGACACTTCATATGTGTTGTGGTTTTCTATCGATTGGGAATACCATGTAAATAGAGCTACTCCGTACAAAATGTCAAGCTCAAAACCTTTTAACTGCAAATAATCTCTTGAGGTCAAGACCATACATAACATGATGAATACTGATAATTGGGCTTAAGATTTATAATTATTTTTTAGACCGGACTTGGGTAAATCTAGAGGCCCGATATTTGGGTCTGTTATTTTATTCTTTATTGCAGCTAATATATATATATATATATATATATTTGTGTCAAATAAAAAATAAAAATATTACATAAAAATTATTTTATGAAATAGAGAAATTTCTTTGTTAGTTAAATATGTTTCGAAAGAAACCAAACACCAAGTACTTCCAACCAAAACCACCCAAGAAGTTTTCAATAGATAAATTTTTTTTGTTGGAGCTAAAACAATTTTTTTAAATTCTATTTACAAATTGAGTGCTAAACAATGTATTTTTGCAAAATTAATGTGGGCATTGTCTAGGTCTTGAAAAATATGTGGGAGAAAAAAACTCATCCAACATAGACAAATGAAAATAACAATCATTTCAACTACCCACCCAAAAAAATAACAATCATTTCAAGTTTGAACAAAGAAATTTCACCTCTACTGCCGCCGTCATTACTAACACTGTCATTGCTACAACCTCCATCACTATCCACAATGCTGCAACCACCGTTTCGGTTGCAACCACAACTACAACCAACAACTATGACAACCACCACCAAAAAAGGGAAGTTTTTGAACGCCACCACTGTAACTAATAACACCAACAATGGGAGGTTTTGGAAAACCACCACTATCAAAAAGTTGGAAGTTTTTTAAAATTCAAACTTTTTAATTTTGATTATATCATAAATTGTGAAAATTTTACTATAGAAAGGAAAAATTGTATCAATAAAGGCTCCCGCTCAAAATTTGAACATTAAATAAAAAGAAAAAGAAAACGGTAGAGTCTGTACTTGAGTCCAAATTTGAACTCATAAAATTTATAATTAAAAAAAAAAAATCACTATTCTGTAAGGTCATTCTGGTCAACTTGCCAATAAAAAAAAAAAATCTTACTTGCACATATAGGCCCCGTTTGGTAGAGTTGTGAAAAAGTAATTATAAATTATAGCTTAACAGATTATGGCTTATAGCTGTGAACATTATCTATTAACCTGTTTGGTGCAGCTGTGGGACTATAGATTTAAGTAGCATAGTAGTGTTTGATTAATAAGCTGTAAAATAACTTTTTACTGTATAATTGTCTTTTTTGCCCTTATATAATGAAAAAATGATTATTTTGTCATTTTTTCAGTTTTAATTTAAAAAAAATATTTCATTAACAAAAATTAATATAATTAGTATCAATTAATATAAAAATTGATACATTTGCTAAAAATGCAATGGAAGTATTATTGTCACAATTATTTTTCATTATAAATTAATTAGTATCAATTAATTGCTTAATTAGTATCAATTAATACTAAAATTATTAATTAGTATCAATTAATGGCTTAATTAGTCTCAATTAATACTAAAATTATTAAATTGTATAAATTAATATTAATATTTAATTTTTATTAGTATCAATTAATATTAATAATCAACAAAAGTATACAATATTAATTTATTAATTCATTACAAAAGTATAATTAATATTGATTAATATTAATAATCAATTAATAATTAATTCATTACAAAAGTATACAATATTAATTTATTAATAATTAATACCAATTAATATTTATTTTTTTAATTAATATTGATTTTTTTTCTTTTTCTTCAGAAATATACAATTTTTTATTTTTATAATTAGTATCAATTAATAACTTAATTAGTCTTAATTAATATTAATATTTGGGTATTAAAGAGGGCATTTAAGTAATTTTAGCACCCCACACCAGCAGCGCGCTTAAGTTAAAAGTTTAAGCACCCTCTGACCAGCTTTTGAGATAAGCTCAGAAATAACTTGATTTAAGCTATAAGCTGTAAGCTGGTTAACTTAAGCTGTACTAAATACAATATTTTAACTTAAATTAAGTTAAAAATTAAAATAAGCAGCTTATAAAGGCCCCGTTTGGTGTAACTGTTAAAACAGCTTATAGATTATAGCTTAATAGATTATAGATTATGACTTTAATCAGAAGTTGTTAATCTGTTTGGTGTAACTGTTGGATTATAGATTTAAGTTGCTGAGTAGTGTTTGTTAAATAAGCTGTGAAATAGCTTTTTCAATTAATTTTTATTTTTTGTTTGTCTACATTTCTCATAAAAAATAATAATAATAATCTATAATCCATTTGAGTCTTTTTCTATTTTTAAAAAAAAAATAATAAATAATTTAAGAGTAGAACCAAAAATTAACATGTCCATAGCAGAAGCTGATAATTAGAAGCAAGGGGTGAGCAGCTTCTCAGAATCAGCTTTTTTAAATTAAAATAAGCTGTTAGAATCAGAAGCTGTTTGAAATAAGTTTAACCAAACAGTCTAAAATAATTTTTTTAAAACTAAAAATCATAAATTAACTCTGAAAAGTTGAAACAAACACTCCCAAACTCTGCCTATATAGTGACAATTTGATGGCAGAGTATCCCATCAAACATGTGAACCGGATATATTTTTTATCGGAAGTGATTGAGGGCCCTAAATTTCGGGGCTCGAATGCCCCGAAATTCCATTTTAGGTAAAAAAAAAAAAAAAAAGGAAAAAAGAAAGAAAAAAAAAACAATTTCCAAAATTAAAAATTAGGGATATTAGGGGCAACTTTTTTAGGGCCACCAATCATTTTCCATTTTTTATTTGGGAATCAATTGTTTGTTTTAAAGGAGCTTGTACTTGAGTCCAAACAACTTAAATCAATCAAGTCGTTGTAAGTGCAAATTGTATCGAAAATTCGTAGGTCTTATTTGGAAGAGTTTTGAAAATATATAGTTTTACCTCTTGATTTGCACCTAGGGTTTGATTATCGTTTTTAAAAATTAATTTTATATCCATTTAAGAAAATTTGGGTCAACCAGTCGTCCCCAGAACGTCCGATTGGTTGATCAGAACAGTGCAAATTTTTTTATTTTTTTATTTGTACAATTGGCCCTTGATATTTTTAATATTTTTAAAAAAAAATTATAAGTTTTGAATAGAATTTTATGTTGTGTGCTTAGTTATGAGTTGTAAATTTTTATATCAAATATGTTATTTATGTAATTTATCATACTTTGTATGTGTTGTTTCATCAATAAAGTTTTTTCTTTGCCGATAAAAAAAGGTTTTTGTATCAAATATCATATGTTACATCAAAAATTTCTCACTCAATTCAAAACTCATTCACCAAACAAATTTTTCATACTCAAATCATAATTTCAAAACTCACAAATTCAAAATACAACTATAATTTTCAAATCATATTTAGAAAACTCTACCAAACACTATTATAATTTTTATTTATATAAGACAGAAACTTATTTATACCTCCATAAAAATTATATTTAATTTTAAATTATTCCCATTAAAATGCTAATTTTCAGATGTGCACTCGTAAAACCCAAGTGCCTGCCTTATTCGCTCACTTTTTCTTCTCCCATATCTCTCTCTCTCTCTCTCTCTCTCTCTCTCTCCTTTTATATGCTCCCTCTTGTTTCCTCTCCATCAACCAGTTCGTATTGGGTTATCTCCGCTGAGTCTCTCCGCGCTTCAACATCCACATAGAAAAGGAAAAAAGAAAAAGAAAAAGATAAAGAAAACAATTAACAGGTGAGTGTCTTGATATTCTCTCTTTCTCTTCGCCGCTCTTTGTTGTATCAGTTGAATTTTTTCCACCAACTTACACCTTAAAAGTAAAGACGTCGAAGAGCAAGGTAAGCTGTTAGCGAAATAGTGACCTCAACATATTTATATTTTTATTTAATAAAAAAAGCAATTAAGTGATATTTTAAAATTCCAAATGACACAATAATTATAAATCATTAATTTAAAATTTTAACGAAATGTCATAATTTTTTGCATTATTATGAAATTTTCATCATAATTTGTAACTTCGGGTCTTGTGCTGAATTTTAACTCGAATCTGTGATTATGAGAGTGTAACCATGCTTTCCTCTATGCTTTCTATCAGAAATACTCATGGATTATGAAAAGATATCTTAAAATTTATGGGTATTTTTCTAGGTTTTTCTTGGATACTTTTTTAGGCTCATATTGTAATGTATAAATGTTTTTTTGTAAGTATTTTTTTAAATTTTTTTTTTTTTAATAATTTGTAGTATAGTTGGCTTCCTATAGTGGGGGGTGTATTGATAATGTAATATGTTTCTTGCAGGGCAATATAGGAGAAATTATTCAATACTCCCAGAGCACCACGTGTCCATACTCCAAACCAATCACCAATCAGTTAGCCCCATGTTGTCCCCCCATCTCCAA
The DNA here is from genome assembly GCF_004153795.1 of Camellia sinensis. Lineage (NCBI taxonomy): Eukaryota > Viridiplantae > Streptophyta > Magnoliopsida > Ericales > Theaceae > Camellia > Camellia sinensis. Next base: position 1,826,088 of record NW_021025523.1, read on the forward strand.
CATAAATCGTGGGCCCTTGTGTCTCTCCACCAATCAAAACATTATGGAGCACCACGTGTCCATACTCCGGGAGTACTGAATAATCACCCCCTTACCCTTTAAAATATCTGTTATCCTTATTTGACCCTTAGTTGCACATGTGAGAATATTATGTAAATTACGAAAATATATCACATTCTAACTTATACAAACTCCATATCTCTCTATGGATCATTCATGCATGTACAATATAGACCCCAATACCAACTCAAATGACACAAGTGATGTTTATCCTCATGAAACTCAACAAAAACCATGCTTGTATGTAGGATTCAACTCTCAATTTCTCATAATTATCATGCTACATGTTAGATTATGCAAATTCATAGAAATTCCCTTCATGCATGTTCATGCCAACTTCAATTTCATCATAATCAATTCAATTCATGTTCTTGAACACCATTCAACTTTGAATTCACAAAATTACAAACTAAAATCTATAAATTTACTCACCTAAGAGTTCCAACCTCCACAATTGTAACTAAATCTTGAGTGTAGCTTGCAAATTCACAAGCTTTGAGCCAAAATACACAATCCTCCCTCTTCCTCTCTCTAGAACCGGCCCTCTCTCTCTCTAGAGTGTATAACCAGATTTTTGAGTTCACAAAATGAAGAGTTTAAGTGTAATAAGGCCCTTATATAGGCTCTCTTAATCAAATTGATTAAGGTTAAATAATATAGTTTAATTAATCGTTCTGACTCTAATTATTTCGTTCCAAATCAGTTTTCAATTAAATTTCACCATAGGCTCTAAAAATTATACCAATCATAATGGCGTCGTCAATTTCGGTTTCTGTGGCCGATAAAGCCTTAAATTTTCAGTTTCTAACAATAAGTTGAACAGATTTTCCTACGGTGAACAGATAGAAATTCAAAATCACATATAATCATATAAATGACACTCAAAATCATATTAAACACATAATCACAATTATAATTAAGATCAATTAATATAATACGGAATAGGGCTATCACACTTGGCCCACTCAAATTTTTTAAAAACTAGCACACAAAAAAATAAAAAAAATTATAGCAAAGTATTTTTTTGATGAGATACAAAAGACCTTTCAAAAAATATATATATATTTGTTTGATAGAGATTCTTAAAAGGATTTCTAGCACAAAGTGCAAAATGGCTTTTGGATTGACTTGGCGAGAGGTAGTATAATTAATAATTACTAAAATCCTAATGTTGACTTTAAATTTTATTATTTGGCCTATTTTAGAAAGACTACATTTTAGTCAAATATCGCTACAAAAATGTCAATTTCCTCTTTATTTTCTCTTTGTGTCTTTTTATAAAAAAAATTTAAAATATCACTAAAAAAAGTAAATTCTCAAAACAATTCTCACTTGAAAATCAAGTAATCTTAGAGAATAAGAAATCTAAAATTAGAAAACTATCCACTATTCTAATTCTTAAAAAACAACTTAAAAATTAAATAAATAAATCAATCTTAGTTTAAAAATTAAATAATCCTAAAATATTTTATACTAAATTACAAAAATTATAGTCAAATGGGAGGCAGGTGTTACACACTATAACATATAAGAGTTTTAGAGACCAAATGTTTTGGTCTCTAAAAGTGAAAATTTTGTTGCAAAAAATATTTAGGAACCAATTTCTATCGTCATGATGATAGTTGTTAAAAAGTCGCCTCGAAAAGTCAAAAATAAGGCTTTTAGTGACAACATTTTAAAAATGTCACTAATAAATAGACTTTTAGGAACAAAATAATTTGGTCTCAAAACAGTTTAATTTTTTAGACAAAAATTTTGGTCCCAAAAGTAGAGTATTTCATCACTACAAATTCTATCTTTAAAATGATATTAATTTTATTATGTCAGCTCCGTTTAATTTTATAAACATAAAAATCAGTTTACAGATACAAATTTTAGATAAGTTAATAAAAAAATTATGTGACAATCACAGTAATAGAATTACCATATGGCTTAGGGTGCCATCCCCCACCCCACACCAACATTTAAAATCCTCTTGCATATGTTATATATGTATATATATATTGCTCATATATATGTAGACTAATGGTTGTGCATGTGTGTTACGAAATCTACACCAGAAGTGAGCCCCCTTAATTGAAGTTAAAACTGAAAATTTAAATATTTTTTTATGAAAATTGAATTTTTTATTTTTTATAATTGAGATTTTTCTATATTTTGAGGTTTTGATTATATATATATTCTGATTTGTAGAGTGGTTGTATAAATGTTGCTGTTCAGTACCAAATAGAGCCTTCACCTGAAGATTCTATTCGGCATGGGTGGGTTAGAATAGAAGCTATGACGGTTGAGAGGTCATTTTTGAGATTTGAAAATGCGGATGACGCAAGGCGTGTTCATGAGAATTTGTCAAAACTCCAAGGTGGGAGCTTTCTCAAGTCATATTTCGTCATACCACACGAAGGATGCCACTGGCTTGCTGTGGACAAGATTCAATGTAGCTTAGAAACATATAAAACGGAACACCAAATAATCTGGGACCGTTCACTACTTCCCTCACAATATCAAGATATAATCCGGTATGTCTTACCAGCCCTTTTACGGACACACTAATTTTTTTTTTACCCTACGGTCTATTCATAATGAGCATCATAGTGTGGCTAGGCTCCACTCCCATTGGATTTCATGATTGTTTTTTTAGGTTGAGTTTGACAATTGCCTTTTTTTTTAGTGTTTTGTTTGTAACGTTGTTATTATTATTATTATTTTAACAACACTTTTTTTTTTCTTTTCCAAGATAAAATTATTGCTCCCATCTATAAATAATTTTTTTTAAAAAAGATAAATTTATTACTAAAAGAATTAATGTATTTGGAAAATACTAAAAAATTAGTTTTTTATTTATTTATTGAAAAGGTCAGGTAATGTGCCTTTTTTTTCTTTTATTTATTGGTCTTTAGTAGTTTTTTCCAAAAAAATTTCAAAAAAAAAATAAAAAAATACATGTACTTTTTTTTCATTTGTAGATTTTTTTTATACTAGAAGAACATGACGAGTAAAAAAAATAAAATAATAATAATAATAATAATGCACATTTTACAAGATTTCATTAATGAAAAAAATAAAGTTTGAAAAAATGACCCTTTTTTAGTAATTGCCAAAATATAGATAAATCTTATAAAAAAAATTATTTTTTCCAATTATTACTTAAACAAGTCAAAACGGATTAAAAAAGCTATAGCCCAACAGAAACAACTGAATATTTTGCTTTAAAAAATTATTTGTTTAAAAACATTTCCGAATTATTTTTTTATCATGGACCACTGTATCATTCTATATTTTGTTTGGCATAAAAAATCCAGGCTACAAAAAAAAAAAAAAAACAAAAAATTATATTTAATTTTTGATATTTTTTTAAATATACGAATTATTTTTAGACTAAATGACACAAAATATTTAGCCATTTATTTAAAAATTAAACAAAAAAAAAAATTTAAATAAATATTGAATTTGTCAAGTAGTTTTTTAAAAAATAAAAACATAATATTTAAACAAAACAATTAAAAAAAAATTCCAATCAAATTACACTAATCAAAGTAATTTTAAAGTTACTAGCGACATTTTTTTTTAAGAAAAAATAATATATATTTTTAATATTTTAAATAAAATATTTTCTGATTTTTTTGAATTTTTAAATTTTTTTTTTCAATAATTGTTTTTTTGAATTGAATTGTTAAAACAGAGTTTGGTTATGGTTTGAATTAATTTTTTTTTTTATAAATTTTGAGTTGTGTGTGGTTTATGAGTTCATAAAGTTTGAATTTAAGTTTTGACAAAACTCTTTTAAAACTCATATAAACATTTTTCTTATTTCAAAATAATTTCAAAATTCAAAAATTCCAATTTAAAAACGTCTTTTCTCAAAAACTCATTATTAACAAAAATTTTCTTTATTAAATCATGATTTAACACTACAAACTTAAGAATCATAACTCATTATCAAATTGGTTACTAAAACTAACCAGAACACTACCTTAATTTATTGGTAAAACATAAGGCACAAAAAAGTCAATTAATATAAAAATATAAAAAAAAAGAAAAGTAGTCTTTTTGGCATTGCTAACATTTTGGCTTTTAAACATTTTTTTTTTTTTGTGAAGTGGCTGAAGTTCACATTGTGAGAGAAAGTGGGGTTCGTCAAATGAGTTTAGATATATTCTATAAAATGAGTCTTTTAGTTATACTTGAATTTTTTTTTCTTTTTAACAATCAATAGGAGATAAATAATAATAAATAATAATAAAATAATAATAGTATAGCTAGTGTAGCATCTTTGTTAATGATCTAATAAATTAATTTACTTTTATAAATTTTTTATACAAAAGAGTGATAAAAAAAGTAAAAAATGATGTGACCCAAAGAGGTTGGTATTACCTAAATATACAACTTATTTAAAAGATGTCAAACTTAATTAAGTTATTGCAGGGGGATATATATTGGCATGCGTTGAACCTTCTCGCAAAGACACTCATTGAAGTCTCCATAAAGACATTATTGATTGTGATGCAAAGCCTAAATTTGCCCTTTCATAAGAATTAGTTTTAAGGAGTGCAAGGAGCGACGAACCCACTGAAGTCGAAGATTTGATTAGCTGTGAGACTCTATTTAGGAGAATGGTGATCTATCTGGCCTGATCGATCGGTCGTAAGGTTGATCTACGGAATTGGGGCATTTTTACGAAAGAGCACGTGAAGTCAACCATGAGAACGTATAAGAGTTCTATACTTCTCATCTCATTTTTCTCTCCCTTTTTATCGGTCAGTTTTTTTTTATGAGCAATGCTCTATATAAGTATATTTTTATCTTCTAATTTTGTGTGATTTTTATTTTTGTTTATTGGTGTATATCTACATTTATTAGAGTTAAATCGATAAATTTTTATTATTAAAATCTCAAGTTATATTCGAATCATACCACATTTGATTGAAAATTCTGTTATTTAGGTATATAAGCCCATTTGGAGGCAGTATGTTTTTTATTTCAAAATGCTCGTTCTTTTTATTTAAAATTTGTTTTTTTTTTTCTTTTTTCTTATAATTTTTTTTTTTTGTTTAGTAAAATTGTCATTTTAAGGAAAATTTATATTTTAAAATTTAATCG
>NW_021025523.1:1858932-1873123 GCF_004153795.1 Camellia sinensis
AAAAAAAAAAAAAAAAAAAAAAAAAAAAAAAAAAAAAAAAAAAAAAAAAAAAAAGAAAGAAGAAGAAGAAGAAGAAGAAGAAGAAGAAGAAGTTAGAAATCATATTATAAAATTAAGGGTATTTTGGGTTTTTTCAAAAATTAAGATTGATTTAATTGGAAAATATGAGATTAGGTTAAAAATATTAGTAAAGTGAACATAGAAAGATGAATAATTGAGGGATATAAATGTCATTTTAAAAACGAAGTTAGGATTGTATTTTAGTTAAAAAGACCATGGTGAGTATGTGGTTATTTTTCAAAAGGAAAAGTAATTTTGTTCTTTATTATAATTTTCTTTTACTTAAGTTGTTTTTATTAAAGCTTAAATGTCACTCAACTGGATTTAGAAGGAAGTTTGGGGTTTGAACTTTATTAATAAGCTTCGAATGAATTAGGATATGTTGTCTAATGGTTGTGTAGCATCTTTTGTGATATAAAATATTGGGTTTAATTCTTATAGAGAGGAGTTTGATACAGGAGAGAGGGTGATTGTTGTGTCCTTGGTATAGCAGTAACTGTTGTGTCTCAATTTGAGATTTATTATAGACTTATTTTTATGATACAAATCATTTATTTTTTAGGATTCATCGAGTACTTCACGTATGTCAAAAATCATATTAATCAGATATTAGTAACCATGTGATTGAATTACATTTATCAAAAAAAATAATTTGTTTTTCTTTGGAGGAATAGTATCAAAAAATATGCAATCCGATCACATAGCTACTGATATCCAATATAATTTTTGGTGTGTATGAAGTACTTAACGAACCCTACAAAATGAATGGTTCAGATCATACAAAAAAAGCCCATAATAAGCCTCAAATTGAGGTACAACAGTTACTGCGGAGTAACCCCATACCCATTTGATACCATTTGCGATGGTTGATTTATCCCCCATTAGTAGTGTTTGTTGGATTTTCTTATTAGGAAAATGCTATGAATCCTAAATAATTTACCAATACACTACTAAAGAAAGGGTCTTTTGAGTCGGTTTTTTGAGTCGGCAAATTTTACCGTCGCAAAAGGTAGCCTTTTTGAGACGGCACAGAGTTACCGACTCAAATACCAAACCTTTTGTGTCGGCACCGTTGGCCGACACAAAAAATTAATATTTGATAGTATTATTTGAGTCGGTTGAATTTACCGATGCAAAAGATAGACCTTTTGAGTCGGCATAGACCTTTTGCGTCGGTAAATTTGTGCCGACGCAAAAAATTAGACCTTTTTGTGTCGGCAACTGATGCCGTAGCAAAAAAAAAAATTTATAACCAAGATATATATTTATTTACTTGATTATATTTAATAAATATATTTATTTATACATATACTTTTATATTAATATTGAGTGTATATACTATAAATAATATATATCTCGTTTAATATTTGAAAGAGGTATGGTGGTGAAATGGATTTAGAGCGTTGACCTTGGGTCAAATTGTCCAAATGGGTGTGTGTTCGAACCTTGGGAGCCTCAATGAGAAAATTATGAGTTAAATTTTTTAAAACATTTAATCACTTTTTGAGTCGGCAATCTACCGTCTCAAAAAATTAAAAATTTTTGCGTCGGCAATCAAAAACTTTTTGCGACCCCACCATTTTCGTCCCTTGAGTTGCCGTTGAAACGCCGTCGCAAAAAGTTTTTGCGTCGGCAAATCCGCTATTTGCGACGGCACGTTGCCGACTCAAAAGCCATGTTTTCTAGTAGTGACGTATTATAATTTTGTGTTGAATGATTGCGGAATATGAAGCGCATAATAAATAATAATTGATGAAGAAGTATGGACACGATACTCTAAAAGTATCTAATAATTTTCCCTGAATATCATTTTTCCTCAAGCTCCACAATTTTATTTATAGCTTCATCTTCCTTGCCTTTAAAATCAATACCAAGTAATTTTCCCATTTCCATCACTGCTTGAGCATCATTTAGGTAAATTCATCTACTCCTCACCGGATCCTTAACCACACCGGAGATATGGCCACCATCCTCATCACTTGTTCGCCCTCCTTGCTCAATTTCTTCTTTGTTGTGTTTACATTGCTCATAGCCCTGTATTCAGAAACAACTTCCTTCTTCTGGCCTTGAGAATGGATTTGATCACTAATGCTCTATTTGATTCATTGGAATGGGATAGAATAATGATTCCTTAGGCTTTCCTATGGAATGACCATTTCTCTAAAATGGTGAAAGATGATTCCATTTGTAATGCATGTCATTATTTATTATTATTTTTTAGTCTTTGATAAAATTAAAATATATATATATGTATATATATATATATATATTTTAGTCTAACCAAACATGAGAATAAATATTTTGATAAAATGATCATTCCATTTCACTAAACTAAACACTGCCTATGAATAACCATTCCATTCTATTGTATTTTCATTTCAGTAAACCAAACACAGTACAACACATAGTCTGGACTGAGGCAAAATCTTATGATCCACTCCAAAATGGTTATGGTCCATATAACATTAAGATTTTGGCCCAGATAAACTTCCAAAGTGATACCAGGCTTACGACCAATGGGCCATCAAAACTTCTCATAGGCCCATATAAAACTATATTTGGTAATCTAAGAGTAAATTATAAATACAACCCCTAGATTTGATTGAAATACTCATCGTCCCTTGTAGTTCTAGAAATTACATTCCACCCCTGAGATTTTTAATTTCATAACAAATCGCCTCTTTTATTAATGAATCATCAAATCAAATTAACATTTTTTTAATGATGTTAGAAATATATTTCAATTCATAATTTATGTAATTTTATTATTATATAGAAGAACAATTATGAACTTCATTTTTTTAGTTAATTCTGTTAAATAAAAAATTCTAACAAGAGGGTAGTTGTAATTTTTCAAACTACATGAGGCAATTTTTATTTTAATCAAATTTCAAAAAGTATATTTATAATTGGCTCGTAATCTAATTTAGCACTTTCAAATTTAATGTATTAAATAAAAATTAATTAAATCTGTTTGATAATTACAACTAACATAACTTAAAATTTTAACGATAAGGTACATAATGATGACTTGTAAGATAGTTTATTTTGATATACGTAAATACAATTTATTCAGTAATTCTTTTTACGTATTTTGTTTTGCTAATTTCAATTTCCTTTTCACTATTGCTTTTATATGATGTACACACCGAATATTAAAAAAAATATATATATATATAAATAGAACCTCTTGTGAGCAGGAGGACCTGTGGGGTGCGCCTAAGTTACCTAATCATCGAATCCCTAGTGATCATAACAAAATTTTCTATTTATTCAATGAGATTATTTTGATGGATATCGGTGCATCATAGGAAATGTAGCTTCAATTCTACCTATAATATAAACACCACTTGGTTCAATTTTTTAAGGCGGTGAAGTAAGTCACTGACATTAGGGGAATTACTGTTCAATGGAGAGTAAAAAAAATTATAAATATATAAGAGACGTAAGTTATTCTATGATTGAGTATAAGTAAAAAATTTTGTAATTTTTTTTTATTATGTACTATTGAACAATAATTCTACCTTGATATACCAACCTTTCGAACAAATTTCAACTGCTCGCAAATCAACCTTCTTTGCCGTCACGAAATGGGCAAGCTTTTTGAAGGCGTTGATTTAAGGGTTATATTTAAGAAATTGATTATTTAAATTAATTTTTTTATAAAAATATGTGTAAAAAAAATAAAAAGCATAATTAATTTTTTTTTGTAATAACTTTTTAACTATTCTAACATGTTGTCAAATTAAGCCTCAATCAAAACCATTTTTTCCCCTTTCCTTTTAATTATAGTTTTATACATGGGATGTAAAAAAATTAATAAAATATATTTATATGAAATAACATAAATAGTTAGATTTTATATGTAAATTATGAAAATAAAAAATAATATTGAAACTTACAATTTAATTTTACAATTTTATCACAACTTATGTATCAATTTTTAATTTGTCACAACTTTAATAATAAAACTTTCAACCCCCTTGTTAAAGTTATAAATTTGGGTGAGTTGAACCCAAATAACTCGAGTCAAGTCTGTAAATTTTTAAAGATTGTCCAACATAATTTTTAATTCAGTGAGAATCTATATAAAATTCAAAAATTTGAATAAATTTGAATAGACTTGGGCAGAGATACCAAATAACCTTAGCAATCGAAACAAAATTGTATATATAAATATATAAAATTATTTGCTAATTTTTTTAACAATAAATAAAATTAATTAAAAATTCAATATTAATGAATAAAAGCAAATACACCTTTTAAAAAGATATAATCGAATAAATTGATATTAAAAAAATTATATTTTATAATAGCATAAAATAATTTAAATATGATTTTTCAAAAATTATTTTTAATTTAAAAATTACAATAAAATATTTAAATAAAATAAAATGAAATTTTTACAAAATAAAAGTATCTCTATATAAAAAAAAGGTAAGAAGAAAATTTATTCTCATTTGATCCAAAAATAATTATAAATAACCAATAAATTATCACCTATAACTCTCCCTTTTTTTTTTTTAAATAAAAAAAAATATTTCACAAACCATCACTTTTATTAGAAAAATAACATTTTTTTCTATTTGTTTTAGCAAAACTCACTTTTTAACAATTTGAGCCAAAATTTTTCATTTTATTTTGTTTAATTTTAAAATTTTTTAATTAACAACTATGATTAAAAAATTATTAACAGAATCCACTATGTTTCACAAGTGTTAAAAAAGTATAGATGAACAATAAAAAAAATGTTCAAAATCCAAAAAAAACACCCACAATTGTATCCACAATGATGTGGTATTATATGTGCCAACTCTTAATTTGCTATACACTCAATGACATGGGGCCCAACTCCTTTGTCACATCATTATGGGTGAAAGTGCAGGTCTTTGGCATTGTTGGAACAATAAATTATCACTGTAACTCCCATTTGCTTTTTTTATTGTATAAAAAAATAAGTTTCACCAACCATCACTTTTAATAGGGGAAAAAATGTTTATGTGATGACCGAGTACATAACCTGTCTCGTTCTTCTTTGATTTGTGTTGGAATTACTTATGTTAGAGTGTTGGGTTTAACTTGAGGCCTTGTCAACCGTTTGGGTTTATCGCTTTGGAAAATTTTTCACCATTCTCGTCCTTATTTTTATTACAGAGTCAAGTTTTGCTTGTTTCGGAGGGTGCAAGGTTGGATTCGGGTGTCACGGGTCAAGCTGGTGACATTTTTGGTTGGAGGCAGAACTGCACGTGCGGAGGCTTGGGCTATACGTGTGGAAAGGGTGCCGCACGTGTGGGAGGTGAGGCCGTACGTGCGGTGAGGTAAGGCTGATGATGAGTAGAGGCTGCTTTATATGCACATGCAGAAAGAGGTGTGGGAGAGAGTGCCGCACGTACGGGGGTGGGTGTCGTATGTGCGGGAAGTACGTGCCGCACGTGCAAGAAGTACGTGCCGCACGCGCGGGAAAAGGGGTTTACGTGCAGGAAAGCGCTGAGTCCGAAATTTTTTTTCCTTTTCTTATCCTTGGGCTGAGTGTATCTTACTTTTACACATCTCTCTCTCTCTCTCTCTCTCTCTAAAACAATTTTCTCTCCATTCTCTTTATATTTCCTACACAAAATTAGATTAAATCTTTGATTTCTTCAAATCCATTGGAGTTTTGATCCTAGTCCCCTCATCAAAGATGGAGAACTTCTCGAGAGCTACGTTTTGTGCGGTGGAAATTAAGTTTCAACACAGTTGATTTTGGGAGTTTCATCTCACTTTTTCTTCAAAACTTGAGGTAGGAATTTTCTTAGAGTTATATATATATTTTTACAAGATTATGTTGATTTTGGAACTCGAAGAGAGTTGTAAAATATTGGCTTACCCTAATTTGGGTGAGACACAGTATATATATAATCAATTTAAGATACACAGGAAAAAAGAATTAACTAATTACATAAAATCAAATCCCTAAATAACCGTAATTTATAGAAATCACGGGATCTCCTAAATATACAATATTCCATATTCCAATACTCCCTCTGAAGCTGGATCAAAGATGTCAACCAAATCCAGCTTGCCAATAGAAGATCGAAGTAGGGATGGTACTACAGATTTGGTGAAGATGTCGGCAGTCTGATCAAAAAATGGAACAAACAAGGGACGTACAATGCCAGCTCGAACCTTTCCCGGATGAAATGAATATCAACTTCAATATGCTTAGTACGCTCATGAAGCACAGAGTTGGAGGCAAGTAAGATGGCAAACTTATTGTTACAAAATAGCTTGGAGGAATTATTCTCCTCAAAACCTAATTCAATAAGAATGGACTGAAGCCATAGTAACTCACATGTCCTATGAGCCATGGCTCGGTATTCAGCTTCAGCAGATGATCGAGAAATAAACGCTTGTTTTTTTATTTTCCATGACAGAAGATGGGTACCAAGCATACCCCAGAAGTGGAACGTCTGCCAGTCAATGAACCTGCATAGTCTGCATCTGTAAAACAGGACAATCCTGTCTGAATCCCATAATTAAAGAATAAACCCAAACCTGGACATGACTTGAGATATCTTAAGATGTGGTGAACAACATCAAGGTGAGCAGTACGAGGTGAATGTATAAACTGACTAACTACACTCACAGCAAATGTCAAATTTGACCGTGTATTAGTCAAATAGATCAAATTTCCTACCAATCTTTGGTAGCGAGTTGGATCAAAAAGCAACTCACAAGACCCAGCCAAAAGTTTTAGATTTGGATCCATAGAAGTAGATGCAGGCTTGTAGCCTATCATACCGGTGTCTCGAAGAAGATCCAAAGTAAACTTCTGTTGAGACAATGATATCCCATTGCAAGAAAGAGCTACTTCAATCCCCAAGAAATATTTGATAGGACCCAAGTCCTTGATGTCAAAAACTTGACTAAGCTCCTGTTTTACTTCAACAATACCAATGGTGTTATCTCCTGTAAGGATGATATCATCCACATAGACCAACAAAATAATACATCGGCTATTGGGTTGACGACGAATGAAGCATATATGGTCGGAGTGACACTGAATAAAATCCATAGATAGGATAACGGAGCTGAAACGATGGAACCATGCACGAGGAGATTGTTTCAAGCCATAAAGAGACTTACGCAGATGACAAACCTTGCCAGCATACTCCCCCTCAGCTCGAAACCTGGGTAGAGGATCCATGTAGATCGTCTCAAGTAAGTCCCCATGGAGAAAAGCATTTTTGATGTCAACTTGATGAAGAGGTCAAGAAGAAGAGGCAGCCAAGGAAATAAGTAAACGAACAATGTTCAATTTAGCAACCGGTGCAAACTTAACGCCAAAATCCTTGCCAGGAACCTGTGAAAAGCCCTTAGCAACAAGACGAGCCTTATATCAGTCCACTGTACCATTAGCCAAGTATTTGACAGTAAAAACCCACTTGTACCCAACAATTGTCTCACCAGAAGGTAAAAAGACAAGATCCCAAGTGTGGTTATGCTCTAAAGAAGCTATTTCAGTTTGCAGAGCTACAACCCATTATGGATTCTGGAGAGCCTCAGATACAGACTGCGGGATAGAGACCGATTCAAGTTTGCCAAGAAAAGACTGATGAGAAGCTGAAAGGGAATAATAACATAAAAGCTGGGAAATAGGGTGATTAGTACTACTAAACCAACCAAACCGATTAGGGGGACGGTGTTCACTGGTTGGATAATGGGAAAGAGCTGGAGAGTGAATAGCAGAGGGAGTACCTGGGCTTGAGGGCGAAGAAGATACTGGAGGGGGCGGAGCACGAGGGCAACGAGAGTATGTCTATAATGGCGGAGGACTAGCAGGGGCAGATACAGGCGATGATGAAGGAGCAAAGGAATCAATGATAGGAACAGGGCGAGCATTCGATGACATAGCAAGAAGCGGTGCACTCGAGGTGGAATCCTAAAACATAGGGTTAGAACCAAAAAATTGCATATCTTCACAAAATGTGACATCCATAGAATGATAAAACGACGATACAATGGATCATAGCACCTATAGCCTTTAAAGAGAGTTGAATAGCCCAAGAAGATGCATTTAAGAGACTTGTTATCTAACTTGGTCCAAGTAGGACTACAATCCTAAACAAAACAAGTACAACCAAACACACGAGGAATAAAAGGAAATAACATGGTATCTGGCCGAAGTAATTGAAAAGGGGCCAACTCGTGAAGAATCCGACTAGGTGTCCGATTTATGACGTAAATAGCAGTAAGCACAGCTATATACCAGTAGGATTTAGGGACATTCATCCCACAAAGAAGACACCGAACAACAGACATAATATGACGGTTTTTACGTTCAGCAATCCCATTTTGTTCAGGGTGTAAGTACAAGTGAGTTGCTGCAAAATTTCCTGTTGATTAAGTTGGGAGTGAAATGCATCGGAGATGTACTCCCCCCCATTATCAAAACAAACATTGTGTATAATGGTGTGGAATTGGGTTTTGACCATTTGGAGAAATTGAATAAAAAGTGGAAGCATATCAGACTTCTTTTTAAGCAAATAAACCTAAGTACACCTCGAATGGTCATCTATGAAAGTCACATAATGGCGATGCCCAGAAAAAGCCAAAAAAGGAGAAGGACCCTAGATATCAGAGTGAATAAGGTCAAATATACAGGAGGCGCGATACATGCGAGGAATAGAAGAAGTACGGTATGTTTAGACAGTTCACAAACAACACAATGAAACTGATGATCCTTGCAAGCTTAATTAAGTGACGGAAAAAGTAAACATAAATAATTAAAGTTTGCATGTCCTAAATGAGCATGCCATAAGGCTAAGTTCGAAAAGAAAACACATAGGAAGACAACTCAGGTAACACAGTTGCTTGCATGCTAGAAATGGTAGGATGAGAAGGTGTTGGGTCCTCGAAGTAGAATAGCCCGTCGCGCTCAAACCCCCTGCCAAAAATCTTTTTCGAAGTCAGGTCCTGTAAAGTAGGTAAGAAAATAACAGCACAATGAAGGTTTTTAGCAAGGCGACTAACAGAGACAAGATTATAAGCAAAACGGGGCACATGTAAGACATAAGTAAGTGTAATATCAAACGTCAATGACACATCACCCTTATGTTGGACGTGTGAAATAGCCCCATCAGCAAGACATACAGTCTGAGCAGGTGTAGAGACATGAGAGGATAAATAAGAAAACTCACTGGTCATATGATCATTGGCCCTAGAATCCAATACCCAAGTAGGTGCAGTGCGAACATGAAAGGCTGTACACTACAACAAAATGGTACTTTAATGACAAAATCACTTCGTCTCCAATAGTGAAATTTTCGTCACCAAATTGATCCGTGACGAAATAATTTCGTCACCACGTTCGTCACCAATTCGTCGTCACTAAAAGTACCCGGTGACGAAAATTTATTTTGTCACCTATTATTGGCATTTGGTGACGAAATATTTCGTCACTAAATATTAAATATTTTGTCACCTATAACATCCATTTCGTCACCAAAATTAAATAAAATTTTATTTTATTTATTTTGAGTGACAAAATATTTCGTCATTAAAAATAGTGATAAAATTTTTAGTGACGAAAATATCGTCACCAAAAGATGGAAAAAAAAGACCTTTCAGTGACGAAAACTTTTTGTCAAGAAATATTTTAATTTAGTGATGAAATAGTGAATGTGTGACAAAATTATTTGTTGGGATTAGAAAGTTTTAGTGTCAATTTTTTTTCGTCACCAATAATAAATAATTTTTAAAAATTGAGGGGAGGGTTATATTTGCAATTTATATATTTTTTTCAATAAACAATACCTGTACATTTTAATAATCTATTAAATAAAATATTTAATACAAATCAATATAAAATTAACCTGTTCATTATCATAAAACATGGGATTAGAAAGTTTTAGTGTCATTTTTTTTTCGTCGCCAATAATAAATAAATTTTAAGAATTGGGGGGAGGGTTATATTTGCAATTTATATATTTTTTTCAATAAACAATACCTGTACATTTTAATAATCTATTAAATAAAAATATCTAATACAAATCAATACAAAATTGAACTGTTCATTATCCTAAAACAACCCAAGCAAAATACATGTCTCATAGTATCAAGAAATTAATATATAACATCCAAACTATAACATCTATTCTAGTAAAATCAAAAACTACAACACAATCAAAATAACTTGTGCATTTTAATAACCTGCTGAATATAATATCCATTACAAATCATTACAAAAACCTGTTCATTTGGTAATATCAACAAAAACCTATTCATTTTAATCTATTCAATAAAATATCAACAAAAAGATAAGATCCATCACAATATCATCATAACCCACAACAACATAGTCAAAATACATGTTTGATAATATCAACAAAAAGTACAGCTACACTGTGATGGATGTGTCTGGTAATATCAACAAAAAAACTCTTGCTACGCAGGTTACCAAATTCGTTCATCTCCAATCTGCCATTTAAAAAAAAAAAAAACAACGACAACAACAACAACAAAAGGTTAAGGTAACCTTTCACAAAATATGTTAATATGCAACCTAGAAGAGAAAAAATAAAAATTTCAAAGTAAATTTTAAACCAAATTTTACCGTGCTTGTTCCGTAAATTTTTACAATTGACATTAGCTCCTCCCAAGGTGTTCATGATATTTCTCGGCCTTTTAACGACTATTTCAAGATTTTACTCCTTAACGGCCTATTTTCAAGCCTAAATGTTTTCCAACCGAGAGCCCTATGATTGTTCTGTAAGTTTTCACAACTTATGTTGATCCCTCCCACAGTGTTCATGATAGTTTCTGATAATCTCAAGGTGTTTGTGATGTTTTTCGGGCCTTTAGATGCATATTTCACTATTTTCCCGGGACCTTGTGCCTAAATGTCAAAAGTAGTTTTTTATTCTACCCTAGTTGAAGAAGAAATGTTCTACTAAATTAACATATAAACATAATATACTAACCAAGAAGCTTGTCCATCAGAATCTAAACTTTCCCCACTCTCAAAATTTCCCGTGATACCTTTCTACGTCAAACACTCTATGATACTTCGTATCTTCCTGCTTTGTTTCTTCTTTGACTTTTGAAACCTTGCAATTTGTTCATTTTGCTATGCTATTTGCATCTCAAGGCGTTGAACATAGTCACTATTTTTCAGCATGTGCAACAGTAGTCTTCATAGAAGAAGAAGGCCTCAAGCCGAGTCCTTTCACATAACCTGACCTTGGCTTAAGCACCTTGACTGACAACTCCTCTGGGCTCAAGGGGATCACACCAATCTGCAAGAGGTGTTCTGCTTGCGTCTGTATCATGTTGTCCTGTTAATTTAAAATAAATCAAACAATTATTAGTTATTCTACCTTACAAAGCAAATAAATAATTTTATCAAAATTAATATGCGTTGCCTAGGGATGGCAATGGCAGTAATGGGGTAAATATTAATTCCCCATCCCCATTCCCTTATAATAAATTTTTCCCATTCCCCATGGGTACCACCCTCCCCATTTCTTAATGGGTTTGGATTTTCCTCAACCCACTTTAATCCCCATTTTTATTTTATTTTTATTCTTTATATTTAATGTTAACAACCGCTTTTTCTTTTTTTTTTTAAAGGTTCACAACAAAAACTAAATATACCTTCAA
Source organism: Camellia sinensis (assembly GCF_004153795.1). Classification (NCBI taxonomy): domain Eukaryota; kingdom Viridiplantae; phylum Streptophyta; class Magnoliopsida; order Ericales; family Theaceae; genus Camellia; species Camellia sinensis. Next base: position 1,870,633 of record NW_021025523.1, read on the forward strand.
TCTTTTTTCTTTCTTTTTTAATATATTTCATGTTAACAACTTTTTCATTTTTTTTTTTAAGGTTCACAACAAAAGCTAAACATACATTCAATCTTATTTTATTTTATTTGGTTCAACAACAAAATCAAATACACATTAATTAATTAATTAAAAAGTTTGTTTTATAATAATCAAATATATAATTTTGAGACAATCAAATAAGTTTTAGTAATTGAAAAAAAAAATGTGGAAGAACGTAGAAGATTGAAAAAAAATTACAACCATCTCTCTCTCTCACTCTCACTCTCCCTCTCACTCTCTCCCCTACATGTTATAAGAACCCGATTACAATGTTATAAGAGTCTGTTTGAAGAAATAAAATGTGAAAGAACATGTTTGAAGAAAGTGTTATAAGACTCATATTAAATTGCATCAGGGCATAAACAAGGAATTGTTAGCCACGGACAATTTAGACATTAAACCATCTTTCTCTTAGCAAATTTGAACAATTCATTTTAATTTATCCAAAATCTTATTATACCTTTTAACAAATCTGAACCACTCATTTTAAGATATCTATGCATTACCACACCCAATCCATCCTCCATCTTCTTCCTTTAGTCCCCCACGAATTTTGTTGTTTGTTACTTTTAAAAAACAAAAAATATTTTTTCAATTAAATTTTTACTAATTTCACAACACCATCACCACTATTCTCACTTTCACTGTCACACTACCATCACCATAGCCACTACCATCATCACTACCGCCATCACCCCACCACTATGTAACAATTTCTACTTTCACCTTCGTTCCATCACCACCACCACCACCAATAAAAAAATATATTTTGAATTTTTTTTATAAAAAATATTTTTCATTAAAAAATATTTTCTATCTAAATAAATGAAGCATAACATTGGGAAACAAGCTGATTTCAGTTAAATCTGTTCATAACTAAGAAAAATTCTTTTAATTTAAAAAAAAATTATTTAGTAAGACTTTGTATCCCCTTTTTGTTTTTCTAGCAAATAAATATATGTACCCATCATTTCTAACCAATCACAACTCATGCTTGTTTCGAGATATTTGAAGACATCTGGCCCAAGTCAATTCGGCCATAATCTAAGGGCTCTTGAAGCCAAATGTATAGTCGGCCATATGAAGAGTCAAATGGGAACCAACATGTAATTAGAAGGCCGAATAAGCAATCAAGTGTGAGATTAAGAGTGCGCCCAACCCGTGGGCCTAAAGGGTAATATAAAAAGAGGAACGTCAACAAAAAAGAGGTATGTAAGAATAGACAAAATAACTTGAGATAAAAGTAAAACTTGAGAGCATACTAACTTGTAGCAACCAGCACGTTCTTTATTTTAGGTTGTATGATAAATAGCGCAGCCAAATCCTACAACTCTTCTGTGCGCGGCCATTTATTAGTTTAGTTTTCAGAAGAGTCTTCGTGTTCGGCGAGGCGTTTCCCCCCCTCTTTGTTCAGCCACCAGATTGTTTGATTGATCAATGACAATTTGCTCCATTTTGGCTATAATAATTTGCTCCATTTCCTCAACAAGAGTAGGCGGTGAAGACTCAACCCCAACAGGAGCAGGTGGTGGGGGTTTAGACCTGGCGGCTTCGGCCCTCCTTCAGGCTGCCATCCTCTCGGCATTTTTTCTTCTGGCCATCTGCGCGAGAGACTCCTCAGCCATGTTCTCAGGATCTCGCAATAGATAATCCCCTAAGTCGGTAAAGATATCTTCAAAGGAGACGTCCACTCGGCCTGAAGTGGATGGAGGGTTGGATGGATTAAGGCTGGCTTCCTCAAAAGCCAAATTTAGGGCCTCGTCAACTTTCTCTTCGAGATTATCGGATCTGTCTAAGGTGGGTTGATTCGGCTACTCAGCGACCTCTTTGGCTATTTGTTCATTCGCCGGCTCTAAATCTGAAGCTTCTAGACCAATCTGCCTAAGGCTTTTGAAGTTCAGGAAAACGAGCGCCGTAAACTACTGTTCGCCCCTTGGAATCAGAATCTTATCTGCGGCCGAAAACATAGTGTAAGTCGGCTCATATCTCAAAAGTATATAGGCTGCCCTCCTTTGCTTTTGGAGGTTTGGACGGCCGAAAAATTGGAGCGCGGTTTTGATTTGTGCAAGTACAGTGTCATTGGCCAAGACGAGGACTTTTTTCAGATCGTTTCTTGCATAATTGAAATGATAAGTGCATAGAATACAAGCCAGGTAAATATATAACAAATACACATAAGGAACTAAACGGCCACCTGGTTCGCCTTTTCGTCTAGGCACAGGATCTAGGCGATCTTCGCCCTCACTGAATTTCTAGTTCCCTCGGACAATGACCATGACATTGTCAACACACTTGCCAGAGCTGGCAAGCATAGTCACCAAATGATGGTCGGTGTCCTTGGCCCTGAGAAAATTGCGCCCTTGCCGGCTAGAGGATTTGGCCAAGGCATAACAATGCCGAATAGCAGGGATACCAAGATTGAGTCTAAAAC
>NW_021025523.1:1876610-1953521 GCF_004153795.1 Camellia sinensis
GAGAGAGAGAGAGAGAGAGAGAGGGGGGGGGAATCCGAACATACCTCAAGAATGGGACAGTCAATCGTCGCCACCGCCGAATGGAGAGCACAGACGGGACTCCAATCGGCTTTCCTTCGAACCCTCTCTCTTCTCCCTCTCTTCTACTAGGTTTTGCAGCTTACAAATCTGATGTTCCAGAAGCCAAAAGAAAAAATTAGTAGAGCCTATTTTGGGGTTTCTTTTGCCGCCCAATTTTCCCTCCGAAATCGGTGATAGAATTATTATTGACAAGGAAATTGGTTTCTCAACAAATGATATAAAAATATTAAAAATTATTGGTGACGAAAATATATTCGTCATTAATAATTTTATAATTGGTGACAAATTGTTTTCTCACTAAAAATCTCAAAAATTTGGCACCATTAAAAAAAAAGCAGAAAAATATTTAGTGACAAAAAAAAATAAAAATAATGACGAAAAAAAATTTCGTCACCTAATTTTTTTATTATCTATGTAGATTAGTGACGAAATTTTATTTTTCTCTCTAAAAATAGTACATTTGGAGACGAAATATTATTTTCTTCACTAAAGGTACGTTTTTCGTGACAAAATTTATTTTCGTCATTAGTTTTCGTCTCCAAAGACTCTTTTTGTTGTAGTGGTAGGAGTACCTGTAGCGATTGTGACACTGGAAGGAACACTTGGAGACATGGTAGTGAATGAACCAAGTTGCTCTTGAAGGCGAAAAATCTGAGATTGAAGCTGATGAAGATCAATAGAATGAGTCAGCTGCGGAGTACTAGATGTGTCGGCAATAATAGCAGTATAGGGAGAGTCTGAAGGGCATGCCCTTGCAAAGCATTGCTTCAATTCAAGATAAAGCTTGAAGCACCGTGCTTGGACATGACCAGCTGCGCCACAATGGTGGCAAATAACCTTGCTACTAGAAACATGAGAACTAAACTTGGCGGCAATAGCCATTTGATCTGAAATGAAAGATGAGGCAGGAACAGAGGAAGGAAGCGGAACCGTTGGTTGAATCAATCGACGACGACGATCCTCACTGTCAATAGTGGCAAAAGCGTCATATAAGGATGACATAGGTGATGTGTTCAAAATCTGAATACGAAGATACTCGAATTTAGGTTTTAAACCCATCAGAGATTGGTAGGTGTGCTGGCGAGCAAGACGAGCAGACACAATAGAAGCGGCAACAGCTAGAAAATCACTCAAGGGCTCACACTGTGCTAACTCCTTCCAGCGAGACTGAAGATACCCAAAAAATTCAGTGATAGTAAAACCCAAAGCTTCTTGTGAGGCATAAGAAATATCTTAATAGAGCTTGAAAATCCTAGCATCATTGTGGGCATGTGCGTACATCTGGGTAAGAGCCCTCCACAACCGAGGAACTGTATCATAGTACATAAACATGTTGTAGATACGTTCTTCCATAGAGTTGAACATCCAACCAAGTAAGATGAAATTGTCAATATCCCATTGAACTTGCTTAGGATCATCGGTGAGAGGTTGTGTCTCGATTTCCAGAAGCCATCCAGATTTGCCTCTACCTCTAAGGTAGAGACGTATAGACTGACTCCAAGCAGCGAAGTTGTGACCATTAAGCAGCACACTGGTAATTTGACAAACCAGAACATGGGAGGCAAAAGACATCTGAACGAGGCATAATGCTTTGAGTTTGTGTAACAAAGTCAGACATTCTGAAACACCACGAAGCCGAAGTAGCGGCGTCACACAAAAGAGATGCTACTGAATACATTGGTAGCCCAACATAACAGAAAAACAATCTAGAAAGTGCTTACCATATCAGCACATGAACCCTAGAAAGGTAAAGAGAGAAGAACAACCCTATGAGGAGAAGCCGCATTAGACCCAAGACAGGGAGGGTCTAGTCGGCACCTAAGGAAGCTGCGGCAGTGAGGATAAGGGACTGCCGCGGGGCTGAGAAGGAAGAGGAAAGGCTTTCGGCTGGGTGGAGAGAAGAAGAAAGGATGTCGAGTGGCTGGGTAGATGGTTTAGGGCTGCCGCAAATAGAAGACAAGGGTGGTGGGTGGCTAGGGTTTGGCTCTGATATCAAGAAGAGAGTTGTAAAATATTGGCTTACCCTAATTTGGGTGAGACAAAGTATATATATAATCAATATAAGAGACACGGGAAAAAAAAATTAAATAATTACATAAAATCAAATCTCTAAATAATCGTAATTTATATAAATCACAGGATCTCCTAAATATACAATATTCTATATTCCAACACCTTTGGTGGTATTGAAAATTGATTTTTTTGGCTCAAGAATGTTGATGGTTTTAAAAGTGGGTTTACACATTGTTTTTCTTAAAATTGCTTGAGAGGTTTGAACTACATTGATTGAGGAAAGATGTTTTTGGAGAGATTCTTTCAAAAGATGAATGGGTGTCTAGTTTTGGTGAAAAACCTAGAAATTGGAGATTTTTGAAAGATGTTGAGAATCTATGGATTTTTACTCGTTAAAGTGCCAAAATGAATGAATGATTGGAAATTTCTTATTGTTGTACATAAATGAGAAATTCCATGGAATATGAGAAATAGTTGGTTTTGAGTTTATTGTTCAAAATATAGATATAGTCATGAAATGACTAAATTGTTGAGAATGCATGAAGTGTGGAAATGTTGCTACTCTTCGATGGATTTAAATGAATATATGGTTATCTTGTGAAATTGCATTGGGAAGAGAAATGAGAATTGTGATCACAATGGAAAAATTGTGTGGAAGAATTGAAAATGGAAGAATGTTACATTTCATTGATAATTGTTGCATTGGCAAATCCTTTCATTCGATTGTCATGAATTTTGGAATTGAGATTTGAAAACTTCTGCATTGAGAAAGGGATGTTTGTGAAGCAAGATTTCATTGAATTGTTTTGGGGTAAATACGTTGGTAAGTTTGGATAGGGGGTGTAGATGAAATTGATTAAGTTGGCTTGAGTGTCTAGGGTTAAAGACCGAAAACACACACGGAGGAGGTACCACATGCCTTCTGGTTAGCTACCGGTAAAGTGGGGATTTGATAGTACTAGTTATGCCTACTTGCAGACACCAACCTAGGGATTACTTGAGTCGTATTTACCGCCCCTTGAACTTGATTTAAAATTATTGAATTGCTAAAATTTCAAGATTTCATTGTACATGAAGGCTTTCAAAAGATGAAGATGCGACTTTCTTTTAAATGCATAGCATGGCATGTGCATTTCATTTTCATGAGACTTGTATAAAATGTATATACTTTGTTAAGAAGTTCCTATTGGGCTTTATGCTCACCCTATGGGATTTTGTGCAGGAAAAGTTGTAGTTATTCCACCAAACTAAGGGCGTGGATGTGTATGTTGAGAGCAAAAGGCTCTTGTTTTGTTGTGATTATTATTTTTTTTTTTGGCAAGCCAACGGCTATATTTGTATGGGTTCGAACAACCATTTTGTGTAACCGGACTTAAGGCTTGGACTTTGTAGCCTTTTAAGACATTTATTTACTTTTGACCGGATGTTTTACATGCTATAGATTCATGTACTAAAGTCGTTGAATGTATATTCGCATGTAGAACTATTTTGTAAATCTCTTATGATTATATATGCAAGTGTTGGAGATTTATTTTGGTTTACCATAAGGAGCGGTAGTTGGTGTACGTTATTGTGTATATTTTTTTTGAGGCGTCACAGTTTGGCATCAGAGCTACTGGGTTTGAATACTTAGGGCTCGTGGGAAGTGGTTGTTTTGCCATAATGGGTTCATTTCGCTTGATTAGGAGATGTTCCATATTTTTTTGGTTATGTGATAGCATGCTTATTACTAGATAGGTATGAGATTGAACTTTTGGGATGTGGTTTGCGCCTATTAAATTTCTTGATATCTTATTAGAAGGGTACTTGATCAATACTCGTTCTACTGTGAATTCTTGGTATTTCGTGGGACAAATTTCATCGTAAAGGAATAATCCGTATGTGTTTATATGACTAAGTGCTTATGTGGAGTGAAACTAAGTTGCCTATGTGGTAAGGAAATATATAGAATTGTTGTGATTGAACGTGTGAGGTAAGTTGCGAGCACAATTGAGTTTGTGTGCTAAATTTTTTACCTTGTTCCTTAATTAGGATGTCAGGAAGGGGTCAAGCCCATGGTGGTAGAGGCGGGGGACGTAGTAGGCCTCGCCGAGGTGCTCATGAAGTACCGGTCCATGAGGTTTCAGCGCAAGAGACAGGGTTCGACCAAGCTAATGCGGCCGAGCAAGCAGGCCAAACTAATGTAGCTGAGCAAGTAGGGCAAGCAGGGATTTCGGGGCGAGTGGGCTTAAGCCGAAATGGGGCCTTGGCCCGAGAAATGGCAGGGGCTTTGAGGGAATTGATGAATTTGTTGAGAATGAAGAACTAAGCTCGAGAGAACGCCGTGGAGACAAGGGCGAGTTTTCTCACTAGGGAGTTCTTGCGGGTCAAATCGGATAAGTTCCATAGTGGCCCAGAACCGAATAAAGCGGATGAGTGGCTCAAACAAACGGTGAAGACATTTGAGATGCTTCACATTGAAGAGAACGAGCTAAGAGTGACTCTGGCTAGTTGCTACCTCAAAGGGGATGTGGCCCAATGGTGAAAGTACGCTAAAGGTAGAGTGAAGTCGACATGGGAAGCCTTTGTGGTTGCTTTCCAATACAAGTATCTACCTCCCACTACTAGGGAGAGATTGAGGCACGAGTTTCAAGACCTCAAGCAACTTATCCTATCCATGGCTGAGTTTGACGCAGCCCTTCCTAGTTTGTCCTGGTTTGCAACAGAGTTGGTAGCGACGGAAGAGCACCGTTGCATTGAGTTTGAGAAGAAACTTAGAACCAAGATCTTGTTCAAGGTTGCTGGGAATATGATTTGGAACTATGATCGTCTTGTGGAGGTGGCGGCACATGTAGAGATCACTGTGCAGGCCGAGGAGGAGAGACTTCGAGGTTCGAGGTCTAGGGGCTAGGAGTCATTGGGGGATTATAGACCCAGTAAAAAGAACAAGGGCACTTTCTCATCCCAATCCTAGTCACAACAATCTAGATCTACTTTTCCCTTGCCTAGTGTGGGCCCGGGGAAGAATGCACTGGGTATTTTCTCGTGTCACAAGTTTGGCCAACTGGGTCACAAAGCCAATTCCTGCCCGTAGAAGGGAAGAGGGCAACAAATGTAAAATATATAAATAATATTAATGTCACTCTTATTGCTCCTAAATACAAAAATTATGAGTTGATTATGATAATTTTAAATTTGTATTTAAAACTTATAAATCATGGAATAGATTATAATTTTAAATTTATATTATGTCAATTTTAAATTTAAATTAATAGCTTGCTTTCCATATTTAGTGACCCTCAAATTTGAATTTTGAAATGGATTAGTATACTTCATTTTTTTTTAGATTTAATATACTTTTCATCTAAAAGTCATAAATCAAAAGATATTAATTTTTTGTTTATTTATTTATTTTTACTTGAATAAGAGCCAGCCAATAGAAGATTTTTAAAATTTTTAAAATTCAAAAATTATGAAATTTATATTGAGAACTTAAAACTCTTACAAAGTTTATGGGTTAGAAATCTAATTTTTCTTATATAATATACAAATTTGTTAGAAATAAAAATAGGAACTCCATTAAACTAGCTAGGGCCGATTGATGGAGACTATACACCCGCCATATTTTTTGTTGTTTTATTTTCAGAAGATTATGATTTTAACACTAATTTAAAATGACAAGTAGTAATATATTGTGGAGTCAATAATGATTTTTGTTTGTTTGTTTGTTCATTCTAATCTGTTCCAATCCAAGCTTTCAATATATGTAATTTTTCCGAATAATATTATTACGAGCAAGTCTGTGTGCATAAAAACTAAACCGATACAATTCTCTTATAAAGGGTGGGGTGCACACGTGGAACTCTTGTGAGAGGATCATGTCCTGTTATGTGATCGATTTTTGTATTCCTAACATTACTGTTTGACTATTATTTCTCCTTTTAATAGCGTGAAAGACTAAAGTTTCTTCCTATAAGTTAAATGCCACTTAGATGTTAATTACCCATATTGTATAACTAGTAATGGTAGTTTAGTATTCAACTTATCGAGGTAGTGGAGTGATTTATTGATGCATTTCATTTATTTATGTAGGCTGCCGGCCAAGATCCGTGATGAAGAAGTAATTAAATGCATAATTTTCTTTCTTCTGGTTTTTATATTGGTAGAAATTGTTAATTAATATGGACTTGTTGATCAAATCAAACATATAAACTTGTCAATTTTTATTGTTATTTTTTTAATTTATACGTCGATGTTATTGCAAGAATAGACCTGACATGATTTTGTGGGTGTTTGAAAAGTTACAATTTTAGTTTTTGACTATTTTAGTAGACTAAAATTTTTCGTGTTTGGAAAGATGATTATATTTTTTTATAGTTAGATGTGATGTTTATGAAAGAAGGCTTTAAAAGTAAATGGGCATCTGGCCTAATAATTATGTAGTCCACTTTGTTGTATTGTGTATTTTGTTGGGCTATATAGTTTTTTGTGTTCGTTGTTAGACTTGTAATATAAAATTGTTCCATTTTATGTAATTAACTCCCAGGGAGAAAAAACTCAACAAATATATGAGAAATTACACCCACAAGTAAGTGGAGAGATTCAAACCAATAAGCTCCTATAAGATACAGAGGTTTTAACCATGTTATTGTCAATCTATTGAAACTAGTAAAGGAAGTCGTATATCCAGACACAATATATAATTAGGGTTTGTTTGGAAAGAGTTTTTTTAGCTTGATTTTTTGGCTATTATTTTAGCTTGGTTAAAAAAGTTTCGTTTGAGATTAACTTTTAGTTTTTTGTAGTTTTATGGGAAAAAAATAAAATAATTATGATTTAGATGTGACATTTTATCTCATTAACGTTTTAACCTATTTTATTTTTTAGTTGACTTAATTAATCCTAACCATCTTGCCAAACAAAGGCTTAGTTGGAATTATAATATCTTATTAGGATATCAAAAGTGTGAGTTTTATTTCCCTTTTATGTAATATGTAATTGAGAGCTCATTCTCTCTTACCTTGGGAGTTTATTTATAATTTTGATTATGCTATAATTAGGAAATTTTTTTTTAAGATCCTTAATATTAAGATTTTATAAGATTAATGACATATAATATTTTTATAATAGTTGAGATCTCTCAATATTTTCACAGAAAAAATTCAATAGAGAGACATTTCATTCCAACACATAAGAAATTTATCGTATGATCACAAAGAAATTTGATCGAGAGATTTTAGTTAATAAAAAATATATATTAGACCTCTTCTACAACTCAAAACTAGATGCTTCACTAATTTTTAAAAATTTATTTCTATTTTCAATACCCCATTATCATAGTTGTAATATATACAAAACATAGATAAAAGGGAAATTCTTTGTAAATGGTCATTAAATAATTATCTCAAACGCAAATTCTTTTACACTAAGATATAAGAGTTTACGGGATCAATTTTTTCATTTTTAAAAAGTGAATTTTATTCTAAAAATTATTTGAGAATCAAAATTTATCATCTCGAGAATAGTCAATAAAAGAAAGTTTCAAAATGTTAAAATAAATAAATAAATTTCTAGGGATAATTTTAAAAATGTCAATAATAAATACACGAAAAAAATATTTTAATCCAAACAAATTTAATTTTTTAGACAAAAATTTTAGTCCAAAAGAATATAATGTTAGGGTTCCGTTTTCCTGTCCCTATTCCGGTGACATCCATCAGTGTGAAGTGAACAAAGTTAGAGTTCCGTTCGGGAGAAAAACAAACAATCATACATCAACCACTAGTTTGGCGAGATAGATCTGGACATTTAACCCCTGTACCGTACGATAAAGAAGATCCAAAGTCAAGTCATTCATTCGGCACTAGTTGTCTGAACGAGAAGAATAGGGAAAAAGAAATGGGGTTGCAGGAAAGGAAAGCAATGGTGTGGAGGGGGTTCGTAAATGAAATGGGGAAACAAGTGAAGGGTCATGAGGCTGCGGTATCCACGATGGTTGGAATGGCAAGGAGGTATTGAGGACTAGATCCAAAACTGGGATTGGTGGCGGTTGGACCTGGGGGACTAGGTAGAGAAAGGTGATCAGAGTTGATGGTTGTTTGTGAGGAGGAATTAGGGTTGGGTAAAGTATAAGGTTAAATTAAGTATTTTGTAGTAAGGCAAAAGTGTACTTATTTTATTTTATTTTAATAACATTAGAAATGCTATGGGTAAATTATAAATATACCTTTTGAAATTTGTTTAAAATACAGATTATCTCTATGATTTACAAAATTACAAATGCCCTTTTGTCAGAATTTTTTATTTAGCAGAATTAACTAAAAAATTGAAATTTATAATTGTTCTCCTATATAATAATAAAATTACCTAAATTATTAATTGAATCATATTTCTAACATTATTAAAATATGTTAATTGATTTCATGATTTATTAATAAAATAGGCGATTTGTTATGAAGTTAGAAACCTTAGGGGTGGAATGTAATTTCCAGAACCACAAGGGGTGATTTGTATTTTAATCAAATCTCAGGGGGTGTGTTTGTAATTTATCCAAATACTAATTAGTGTACACCAACTAACACTAATTAAGACGGGATAAGTTCCCCCCATACTTCATTTTTGTATACCCATTCATATTCATACTCCTCTTGTAGGCCTCAATTTGGACTCACTTTGATGGTCCAAACCGTCTACTTCATAGGCTTCAAAATAAAAGTTATCCATACAAAAAATTAGACATTTAACCCCTGTACCGTACGATAAAGAAGATCCAAAGTCAAGTCATTCATTCGGCACTAGTTGTCCGAACGAGAAGAATAGGGAAAAAGAAATGGGGTTGCAGGAAAGGAAAGCAATGGTGTGGAGGGGGTTCGTAAATGAAATGAGGAAACAAGTAAAGGGTCATGAGGCTGGGGTGTCCACGATGGCTGGAATGGCAAGGAGGTATTGAGGACTAGATCCAAAACTGGGATTGGTGGCGGTTGGACCTGGGGGGACTGGGTAGAGAAAGGTGATCAGAGTTGATGGTTGTTTGTGAGGAGGAATTAGGGTTGGGGAAAGTATAAGGTTAAATTAAGTATTTTGTAGTAAGGCAAAAGTGTACTTATTTTATTTTATTTTATTTTAATAACATTAGAAATGCTATGGATAAATTATAAATATACCTCTTGAAATTTGTTTAAAATACAGATTATCTCTATGATTTACAAAATTACAAATGCCCCTTTGTCAGAATTTTTTATTTAGCAGAATTAACTAAAAAAATGAAATTTATAATTGTTCTCCTATATAATAATAAAATTACCTAAATTATTAATTAAATCATATTTCTAACATTATTAAAATATATTAATTGATTTCATGATTTATTAATAAAATGAGCGATTTGTTATGAAATTAGAAACTTTAGGGGTGGAATGTAATTTCCAGAACCACAAGGAGTGATTTGTATTTTAATCAAATCTCAGGGGGTGTGGTTGTAATTTATCCAAATACTAATTAGTGTACACCAACTAACACTAATTAAGACGGGATAAGTTCCCCCCATACTTCATTTTTGTATACCCATTCATATTCGTACTCCGCTTGTAGGCCTCAATTTGGACTCACTTTGATGGTCCAAACCGTCTACTTCATAGGCTTCAAAATAAAAGTTATCCATACAAAAAATTAGAGGTATCAGACAACTATAAACACAGAAACAAATCATGTTTTATTTTACAAAATGAATGGTTTAAATTTACAATCCTATTTGCTATTCATTTTATAAAACAAAATATGATTTATTTTTATGTTTATAGATGTCTGATGAAATTATTTTTTTACATAGATAATCTTTATTATAGAACCTACAAGATAGGCGATTTAGATTATCGATGTGAGTCTAAATTTGAGCCTACAAGAAGAATATAGATGAGTATAGAGAAATTCAAGTATAAAATAGAGCTTATCCCAACTAATATACATAAGAGTTACACCACTCAATATGATCCTATCTAATATTATATTTAATTAATGTGTTAATTGACACACAAATTAATGTGTATAACAATATTATATTATTTTTAATATATAAGGCGTTTCAAGAAGTTCTGCAGAAGCATTTAAAACCTCCCGTAATGGAGGGCCCAAAAGACCAAACTATCAACAAATTATGGACTTTAAATTATATACTAGTAATTCTAAACAAATATGGGATAGAATTTTACTAATAGGATTTTACTAGTCTTTGTAATTTATACGATATGTCAATTTGGTCCTCGTTATTTTAATTTGCTCGATTTTGTCCATTATTTAACGGATTGTGTCATTTTAGTCTAATAAATAACAATTGTTAAGTTTGGTAAACGAAAAGTCAAACTATGTGTTAATTTGGTCTATGTATTTTACACAATGTGTCAATTTAGACTTTATGTCTACCAAACTTAACAACTGTTATTTATTGGACTAAAATGACACAATTTGTTAAATTAAGGAGAAAAATAAAGCAAATTGAAACAACAGGGACCAAAATGACACATCGTGTAAATTATATGAACCATTTGCATAATTTACCCTTATTTTTATCTTTTTACTTTGGTCTTTCATTTTTTTAAACCCCTATGCCTCAACTAAATGAACTCTCTCTATTTCTCTTTAAACCCCTACGACAATACCAATAATAACTCTCATCCTTACACTCTTAACTTAACAAACCTTAACTCTATCCCATTCCCCAGTCACCACTTCTGGCTGCCACAACTGCCATCTCCAACTCCAACATACAAACTCACACCACCGACGACTTGCCTCCGACGATCTCCCTCACAACCACCACCTACGAACCCTAACCCTAATGTCCCAAACTCTAACCCTAACCCTTCTAACCTATGGTCAGCCATTCATTTTCTTCAATCAACGGCGCCCCTCTTTGACGCCTCTCACTACTGCGACCGTCAACGTCTCTCTTTGGTAACCCCACCACCGCGACCTACTTTTCAATCCATCCATCACGCTTTTCAAAGCCCTCTATTTTTTATATGATCTTGTCGATCTTGCAAAGGCTACGAAAATGGCGGCAGGCGGCTAGGGAGGATGGGTGACGGAAACCCTAGATCTATTAAGATCGAGAAAGAGAGAAAATGGGGCTCGCGGCACCATGCGAGGAGAGAGAGAGAGAGAGAGAGAGAGAGAGAGAGATGAATAGGTTGGGAAGGAGATCTTCTTTCTTTTTGCCTCCACTTTTGTGCTTTTAAAAAGACAAGGACGACAGCAGAGGAGTGACGGGATTGGGAAGACGACGGTGATGGAAGTGGAAGGGTTGGGGGTTGCAAGGTGAGACGAAGATGGACTGAGTACTGGCGACTGGCTGTGAGGATCTAGGTGGCTACTGTTGGCGATGAGGGGCTAGGTAGCTGTGGCTAATAGTGAGGGGCTGGCCGATAGTTGGTGAAGATGGCAGCCAGAGTTGAAAGGGATTAGGATTAGAGTTTGGGAAATTCGGGTTAGAAGATTATGGATGAGAGTAAAAGTGAAATTTATGTTTGGACAAAATTAGAATTAAAAAAAAAAAGAAAAAAGAAGTGCTTCTATTAGCACCCTATTTATTATTTTGGACTCCTCATTTTTTACTTATTTTATTTTATTACAATAACAACCTTAAATGAAATTACTAAAGAGGGCATCAATCATTTTGGGACACCCCATCTCACAATTGAGCCCACACATCCACTAAATCATGAGATAGAATTTATGAGAGTACCCACATCTATCATTGTAAACACCTCATTTTTGACCGTCCTCAAGACTTGGACGTCATCGTTTGAACATTCGATGATCATCCATGTTCATGTTCGTGTTCGTTTTGAGTTCTCGAAGGTCTCGGTCGCGCGCCTTGCCTCAAGATCTCTCAACTTGTCTGTTTTGTGCTTGGTTGTGGGCCAAGCACTTGTGTTTTTGCTTCTGAGGGAAGAGGGTGGCTTGTTGGCCATTACCTCAACCCACCGGCCAAGGCTTGAAGCCATCGGCCTTGTTTTCTTTCCATTGGCCCAAAGTGTTGGCCGATCGACACTATTTTTGGTCGACCGGCCCTTATATTGGTCGACTGGCCATGTTTTCTGGCCGAACCCTATTCATTTGCTTTATGCAGATATGTTATGTCAGCTGGCATCCACAATTAACCCCCTCTATACACGTGTATGAAGGGATTTGCCCTTTGCTTAGCTTCTCCAAGAAGCTTTGCAAATTGGATTTCTATAAGAGGGGAGGCCCTCCTCCCTTCTCAGAGGTTCTGAAATTAGGGTTAGAAAAAAGTTGTATCTCTCTCTATCTCTATAATACCCTATCTCTATCATTTGTGTGTCTATTTGTGACCTAAAGTGATTTTGTTCACACTATTGCACACAAACACCTAGCATTACACCGTCCTTGGTTGCTGAGGTTCTAAGGAGTTGTTTTTAGGGTTCTTGGAGTGGTTTTGATTAGAGAAAGGTGCTGGTGTTGTGTTCTTGAAGGTGTTCTTCAAGGGTGAGCATTCTTGCTTTAGATACCCCTTTCTTGCTTAGGCTTTTAGCCCTTCTTTCTTATTGTTTTAAGCTTAGCTATTAACTGATAAAAGTTCTGATTTTACTTGCTTTTGAACTTTGTTTCAGGTCATTTTGAGGTTTGGGGTTGTTTACCCCCTCCAAGGCCTTGTTAGGCCTTGTTTTAGGCCATCCCTTTTGGCCCTTGCTTTGAGCTTTGCATGGCCTCTTTACCACTGAAATTCAGAGGATTTTTAGTGGTGGAGAGGTGGTTTTGGTGTCCTAAATAGGAGAGGATCATCCCCTCTCCTTGTCATCTTGAATACTAGCATAAGTGGCTTATGTTGGTGGCTTGTATGCCTAGCTTGTTTTAGCTTCATTTCAGCAAGTATTTCATGTTGTTTTGCCATGATTTACCTCTATTTAAAGTTGGTTTAGTGGTCTCTTGCATGCACCATATACTTACCTTGCAATCCCCTCATTTGCCTTAACATGTATCTAGCATTTAGACTGCCATGCTTGCATGTTTCGGCTCAACTCCATGAAGCTTCTAGCCTTGTTTTAACTTGCTTGAGCTCTGTTTTTCATTGTTTTAGTCATGCTTACATTATTTTGTATAGCTACCATGCAATCTAGCTTGTTAGCTTTTGGTGTTTGAGTCACTAGCATGCTCTATTCGGATCATTTCAGTGGTTTGGCATCACTTGTAATATTATTTCAGTCCATATAGTATGCTCATGTACTTGCATTTGTCACTCCTTTAATGTTTTAAAGGGTTTGTGTTTTATGCCTCATGAATGTGTCATTGTGTATGCCACCATGCTTAGGTCTTTGGGATTCCATCTAAGTGAGTTTTTGGGCTTACTTTGACATGCCATAACTCTGTTTTTCATTGCTTAAATCATGCCATGTTTGGTTTTGATAGGTGTAGTGTAATACCCTCTTTGGTAGCCTTGCATGCCTCATGTTTTGGCATTGTGTTCTAGCTTGTGTTGGCTAGTTTCGAGCTTGCTTTCGGTCTTGTTTGGACCTGCCTTAGGACTATTTTAGGTCCTCTAGGCCGTTTGGGGCTTGCTTTGTATAGCCATGGTTTGAATCCTTAGGCTAGTTTCAAGCTTTAAGCTTTCTTGCATGCTTTGCTTGTGTACTTTGGTCGGTTTGGCACCTCTTCTAACATGATTTCAGAGCTTAACATGTTTGCCTAATATCCATGTTTGTCTCCCTTTAAGCGTTCTTAAAAGTTGCTCTACAATGCTTAGGGTATTGGACCATTAGCATGCATGTTTATATGTGTATTTCATGCCTTTGTTTCATCACTTTGGCCACTGATTTGGACCTATTTGAGAGCTGTCCATTTTGGTTTAAGACCCTCATCGCATGTTGTTGCATGCTTGCCTTGCATGTTGTTGTATACTTGGCCTATTGCATGTTGTTACATGCTTGAGTTATATCGCATTTGGCATGCCCTTTTTGTTAAGTTGCTTTGCATGTTTGCATGTATTGTCCCTTGCATATTGTTGCATGCTTGCCCCACATGTTGTTACATGCTTGCCTATCCTTGAATGTTGCCACATGCCTTGCATGTTTGCATGCTTGTTTAGGTTGCATTGCATTTGGCATGCTTATTACCATTAGCCTTGTATGGCATTGTCCTTGACATGCTTCATGTTGCATTAGTTTTGATTGCATGTTTGCATCCCTTACCTCTTGATCAAGCATGATAAAGGTTGGGGTCCTTTATGTGTTTTTTTTGTGCATTTCACTCCATCTTGAATTGCACATTCGGCTCATTTGGCCATCATGCATCGAAATGCGTGATTGGTGGTCCGAGGGTCGAGGACTACATTCCTTTGAGTCTCAAACATGATAAGGAGGGTGGTCGTGCAAACATTGCCTTGTAAATGTATTGCCATGCTCTGTTTGTCCTCTGCTGCAGCAACACAGCATTCTGCAGGAAGAAATAGCCGGTCGGCTACTTTAAGTGCCGGTCGGCTAAACATTGTTGGCCGAGAGCTTTACATTTGGTCGACGACCAATTTTCCATGGCCAATGGCTCTATCTCTTGGCCGATGGACTCTTAGAAAGTCCCCAAGCTGGTTCAGAAGTGTCACAGAAGTTGGCACAGTTTTCAGAGGTACAGAGCAGCGTAAATAGAGGCAACATGTGACATGGCGATGGATTTCCGAGCAAAGTCGTTTGAGCACGCTTGCATCCCTCTTCCTGAGGCTGTTTTTACTATTTTCATAGCTTAATTGATTTGCTTAATTAGTTAAGTGTTGTGTAATAATTAATTAGCTTGTTAGTTAGTTAATCATGTAATTTGTATTATTCTTTCGGTCCCTCCGTCAAGAGGGCGCAATTGTGTAATAAGCGTGCGTGTGTGTGATGCATGTCTTCCAACCCCCACTTCTTTCTCCCTTTTACTTAACAGCTTACGATGGTTAGTTCTAGGGCACGTTTCAATTAGCATCCTTATGCTATGCATGTTTGCATCATTCATCTGTATTGCATGCACCGGGCTCGGCGCATCATACTAATTGCATTGTATTTCAATTCTAAGTTGAATACATGTATCGAATTATCGCATCTCACATGCCATTTTAGACTAGCCGAGCCTATTCTAGTTGCATTTTGTATGTGATGCATTAGGCATATTGACATGGACTTGGATCATACATTGATTACTAACATGTTATTTGTTTTGGCTCGGAGTACACTGTGAGTGTTTATGCTTTAGCATCTCGCATGTATGTGAATGTTAACATGACAGCATGCTTGCCATGAGGCTAATTGCTTATGTGATATAACTGCCTGAATGCCTATGGGTGAAGGTTGGATTGCTTGAATTGGGACAATTCATTGAAATCTGTATTTTTAGCCTACTTGCGAGTAGCACATTCAAACCATTTCCAAACAAACATGAGGTGTTTTGTTCCAACTTACGCGATCTAGTCTATACTTGTATGCTGTGCGCATCACGTAGTAAGCTAGCTAATAACCAGAATAAGAACACATGTGTTTTCAAAAACAAGATATCATGCTTAGTACAGGCCGATCTTCGGATCGGGCGAGCAAGGGTGCTCATAGATGACCTTCTCCAATCGTACCCAAGTTCTCGAACCGAGGCAACTTTGGTGATGACGGACACGTGGCCTTAGGCAATGAGTCAGGGTTTCCTAAATTCCCCTAAAACAAAATATTTAGGTGGCGACTCTGTATCTGGCGAAGTAGTCCATGTTTGGCACTTCTTCCTTAAAAATTAGTTTTCCAAAACGATTTGTCGGATTTGGACTCTTTGGTGATTTATCAGTCTCGCATTGCACTTTGCGGGATTAGATTCAGAACCGTGACATTTGAGTCTGAACTGTAGAAGCATGAGACCCTCGGGGCGCTTCTACAATCACCACTCATTCATCTTTCGCAAATCCCACCCTTAAAACCTTGAGAACCCCCCAACAATGATATTTTGATGGCAACAATAGCTATTATTCGATTACACACTTTTTTTGGCAATGACAGTGGTAATGAGTAGAAATTTTTTTGGCAACCACAACTTCATAATACAAGAGAAGTACAAAAATATAAAATATAAGTTTAGAGGAGATTCATAGTTTTGATGGTGTTCTTAACTTGGAGGAGGTTGGCATTGTAAGAGTAAGTTTCTTGAAAAACACATCAAAAATAGTAAAACTATTTGTATTTTTTTGGAACTGAACTCCCGAACATATGGCCAAAATTCGAGAACACAACCCTGAACATTGCTTATTTGTTCCGGAATACAGACCCGAATGCTTAGGAACATAGGCCCAAACATGAAAATTTGATACATGTTGAAGGGTTAAAATTGTTCACATTTGCAGGAGTTTTTGTTTTTTCAAGTTCGGGAACACAAACCCAAACATTGGTTATTTGTTTGGGAACATATGCCCAAGCATAGCTTATTTGTTTCAGAACACAGGTCCAAACATTCTTAGTGAAAGAGATGAGAGAGACTTCGAAAGATAGGGGAAGAGCGAGATTGAGACTGAGTAAAATGTGAATTTGCTTCCTTCGAACTATGGATACACACACACACATATATATATATTTATATATATTTATATCTGTTGTTTTTAGAGTTTAGGATTGATCAAAGAAATTGATGGAATTGAAGAAAGACATACGTACCTAATACGAAGAAAAAGTGAAGATTGTAGATAACATGTTCCATACATCGATCAATTCACTTCTGAAATATTTTTTTTCCACCATTGTGAGAGAGAATGGGTTTTGGAGATTTTTTTATTTTTTTATTTTTAAGGGTTTTGAGAGATAATGGTTTTTAAGGATGTAGTGGTGTGCATTTGAGTGGGGGTGAAATTTTTATAAGGATAATTTTGGTATTGTTTAGAAGGAGAAGAAATTTTAAGAGTCTTAAAATTTATAAGTGAAGGACCAAAAAATGAGAGTTCAAAATAATAAATGAGATGCTAATAGAAGCACTCTTAAAAAAAATGGAGAAGGTAGGGGTTCCAAAAAAAATAAAAAAATAAGGTATAAGTAGATAGCAAGGCTCTTTTACTAATCCTCTATATTATTCCAAGAACATTGCAAACGTTGGATACATTACATAATTGTAAGACATTAGTAATTTCAAGACCAGTAATCTAGAGATAAGTAATTTCATGTAATCCAATGTCATGATTTCACAGGAAATGAAAGAATAAAAATCTGTTTGGTTCAATTTTTGAATTTTCTTATAAAAAAAAAATTAGTTTAACGAAAATAAATACTAAAAATATATTTTCACTTAAAAAGAAAATACCATAAAAAAACATTTTAAAACAATATTTTTCGTTGAAACATAGCAATAATAGTAACGAAAAGCATAACATAATTCAAAATAGTAATTGAGCTTTTGATTCAAATATGTAAGCTTTGTTTCTTTCTATTGATGTAATTTTGTACTCTTTTGTTTTAGAGTAATACTACAATGACAAACAATTAACTACTGATGTTGGCAAGAGGCCAGCTAACTATACACTACCAATAGACATTTCACTGTTTTTTTGTTTTCTTTTTTATTGATAACTCTCGGATGCTCATCTTTAGGGCAGAGATTGGAAATATGGATGCTGCAAAGCATCATAAACACTCTGCAACATTCATGAATTAAGATCTGTCATTTATGTGCAAACACGCATTTACATAATTGACACTACATAAATGTCAACAAAAGGCTATATCCCGTATGGATAGCAAAATAGATAATCTTTACTCAATCAATGAACTCATCAATGGCACCTAAGGATTTCACCCAGCATTGAAAATGGTTATAACCCAGTCTACAAGTATTTGCTTATGTCAGCAACATACTACCTTCGTGTTCTAACATAATTTTGCCAATATGACGTCTAATTTTCTCATGTGCTAGATTTTCCATAGGCCAAACCAAATTTTGCTAGTTGTTTGAGCTCAGACTATTTACTCTGGCAAAACTAGATCATCTAGATTGGTTATTTAATTTTCTATCCCCCATCAACTAAAATAGCAGGAAGAAAGTGCCATCTAATGTTTTACCCATTCAGTTACTTGGTCATTACACCAAAACACATATGGTCAAATCCTGAGCTTACCCAGATTAAGAGAAGGGAAGTTTCTATGAGCACCAAAAAGGTACCTCCAATTTTCAAGACGATTACAATTTTGGAAGTTAAGAAAATGAACCAAATCACTCATCTTTTGCTTTCCATGCAAACACACGTGCACATACTTATAATAAAATGATTTAAATCATTTAAGAGAAGGGGACTTTCTATGTGCAAGTAAAATTGTATGAGAAATTATAACTAATTATGATAGGTTCTATGTTTATCTTTTTCTTTCCATGAAAACACATATGCACATTCTTATAACAAATATATATATATATATATATATATATTTGATCGTGGTACATATATTATATAAATGAAAGCATTCACAATTTACACTAAAAGAGAAATGGAAGTTAAACTGTTTCATAATTTACCGGAGCCCATGTCAAAATTTTGTACACCAACTGCAAAGCCAAATTATTTAGAACGCTACAGATATTGAAAAATACATTGTGAGTTAACCAAAGCACTAAAGGATATCATGGTTGGAAACCAAACTCAATTTGAGTTTGTAAAAGAAAGTTCCAAAGAATTCCAGATTGAAGAAGAGGAATTCAATTTGAATTTGAAAAAGAGAAGAAGAAGCTAGAAGCTTTTGGAGTATTCATGAAAATTCATCACTATGCATTTGGAGGCTACAAAGTTCAAGTTAAAAAAGAGTCTAGAATGAAGAAGAAACTTCTGGAACTGAGTAGTTCAATTTGGATTTGGTTTCTTACTATTTGCATTTTCTTGTGTTCATATTGTGTGTTCACATTGTAGAATAAAACTACAAATAGAGAGATTGTGAGATTGTTTTAGATAGAGTGAGAGAAAATGTAATCTCTAGGAGTGGGAGATATACAAACCATCTTCAGGAGTGGGAGATGGGATTTTTAAGATAGTTAGAGAGTTTGAGAGTTACAGAGAGTTGCTCTGTTCAATGAGTAAGAGAGATTAACCCTTTGTGGCAGAGAAGGGAGCTCTTTTGGTGTGAAAAGGGAGCTCAATGACAGTTGAATGAGAGAGAGTCATCCTCCATTATAATCTCTTTGTAATTTCCATTATATAAGTGAAAATTGTTACTCTCTCGTGGATGTAGGCAGTGAGGCCGAACCACGTTAAATATTGCGTCTCTATGTGAATCACAATAAGTAATTTACCCACTCTCTCCCACTTCCAAAGTGGTATAAGAGTTTATAAAAGAAATTGCCATAATTTTCAACAATGGTATCAAAGCTTACCACTAGGGATGGCAATTTAAACTTGGTCCGACGGGGACCAAACCCCCTAACCTCGATTTGAGCGGTTTTTTCCCCAAAAATATCCCCAACGGGGCGGGGATGGTATTCAAAAATCAATCCCCGATCAATTTCGGGTTGGGGATGGGGATAAGTGCCCCAGCCCCGTACCCGGCCTATCCCCATTTTCCCGATGTGAAATTACTATTATACCTATATATATATATAAATAAACCAAACCCTAAAACACACACCACCTCTCACACCGCCTCTCGTCTCATCTCTCTCAGTTCTCTCTCTCTCTCTCTCTCTCTATTTGCAGAATCGTAGCTCCTCTCCCTTTCTTCACTCACTCGCTGCTTTACTACCACCTCTGCCATTTGACGACGAGAGTCAATCGTAGCTCCTCTTCCCTCCCTCTTTCACCGCTGCTCCACCAGCACCTCTACCATTCCACCACCGCCTTCGCCATTCGATGACCAGAGTCGAGCTCATATCTGGAAGATTTGGTTGTGGCGGTCGGAGATCGGGGACATCATCCTCATCCTTATCCTCTTCAACCTCTGATTCTCTCTGTGTGTTTGTGTGTGTGCGTGTGTTAGATTTCACTTTCTATAATCATATATATATAATAGTTTGTTTGTGTTAGATTTCACCTTGATTTTTTTTCTTTTTTTTCTTATATATATATATGCTATTGTTAATCATATATATATAATCATTTGTTTCTCTCTATGTCATCATATTAATACATGTTATTGATGATGTTGATGTTGATGAAAATGAAAATGTTGTTGTGGTCTGTGTTCAAGGCTCAGATCTGAAAATGAAAATGTTGTTGTTGTCTGCGTTCAAGGCTCAGATCTGAAAATGAAAATGTTGTTGTTGTTAACATATATATTTCTTTTATCTGTTATTATTATTTTTTTTGTTGTTGAACAGATCTGGCTCAGATCTGGACATCATCGGGGATTTTTTAGGGTCAGGGAAACCCGATCCTTGTTAGGGAACGAGGGCGGGGGCGGGGGCAGGGGCCCGAAGGGGAGGGAGGTGATCGGTTCCCCATCGGGGATCGGGGGCTGGGACAGGAAATTTCATATCTTCAGGGATCAGGGATCGGGGACAGGAAGTATAATCCCCTGCCCCTCCCTAGGCCGTTGCCATTCCTACTTACCACGGCCAACAAGCACAAGACATTATTTGATATGGTCCACAAATATAATATAATAGTAAACTAACCCAAGTTTTAGAGGATCTATGTTCCTTACTTGACTTGACAAAAACTTTTCAGAGCAATTTGTCAAAGCTAGCAAAGTTCCATACTAACCCACAACAAGTGACATACAAAACATTCTCAAGCAAAACTAATTCAAGTGAACATCTTGACACAAGGACAACATAACACTTAAAAAACTTGAGGGCAAAAGCAATTTTCTTATGGGGTGCTTAGTTTAGTTAACATTTCTTACTTTTCAAAAAAAAAAAAAAAAAAAAAATTAAATACATATATTGAAAAAAATATCTACAAAAGAAAAATAGTTTTTAATTTTTTCCCTTAGAAGACAAGATCATAAAAACATGCCTAGTGCATATATCAGCTTTAAAAATATGAATATGATTTAGCAGAGATAAATAAGTACAAAAATAAATACCACTATCTTTTTCTCTCAAACTCCTGAGATGTTCTGAATCTCCAGCCATTTTGTTGCAGACAGCCACAAATGACCTAAGTCAAATTTGAAAATATTTATCTCTAATAAGAGCATGCAACATGTATTATGGTAGCAACAGTACAAAGATAGTGGTATGCATTTTTGTAGTGTGGCTGCCATAATACATGTTGCATGCTCTTATTAGAGATAAATATTTTCATATTTGATTTAGTATTATCAGCCACAGTACAGAAATACATACCACTATCTTTTCTCTCCAACTCTAAGATGTTCTGAATCTCCAGCCATGTTGTTGCAGATAACCGCAAGAGTTTGAGAGAAAAGATAGTGGTATGTATTACAAAAATACAAATCTGAAAATATTATTAGCCACAGTACTAAAATACATACCATAGGTTTTGATAGTGGTATGTATTTATGGCAGCCATAGTATTATCAGTTACAGTACAAAAATACATACCACTATCTTTTCCCTCCAACTCCTGAGATGTTCTTAATCTCCAGCCATTTTGTTGCAGATAACCGCAAATGACCTAAATCAAATCTGAAAATATTTATCTCCAATAAGAGCATGTAGCATGTATTCTGGCAACCACAGCTCATGATTGAGGATTTTAATATAGTTCTAGTACAGAGTTTACATATTCAGCTTCAAGATTACTAAATTTATACCATTTTAACAACCATACCCATTTACAAGACTTCATCCACTTCAGGTTCTGATTGTCAAAGCAAGTCAAAATACATGCCTTCATACATAGGTAAATTTTTGGATTTTATAGAGACTTTTGAGTAAATTTTGATGTATAGTTAGAGGCGTTTGATAAAACTAAAAATTGAAAATTAAGTATTGAAAATTGAATGCTGAATTTGTTAAGATAAAAATTTGTTTGATAAAATTTCAATTGTTTAATTAAAAACAAGTTGTTTGATATGTATATGATCAAATTTAAAATTTATGTTTTTTAATTTTTATATTGTAATGGCGGTGATAATGGTGGTGGTGATGGTATGGTGGTGGTGGTAGTGTTGGTGGCGGCGACAATAGCAATGGTAATGGTAGTAAAATGATGGTGGTACTTATGGCAACAATGACAATGGTGATGAATGTGGTGGTAGTTGTAGTGGTGGTGACATGACGGTGATGGTGGTGATAGTTGTGGCAGTGACATGATAGTGGTGGCGGTAGCATGATGGTGGTGGTTGTGGTGTTGGTGGCATGATGGTGGTGGTAGTGGTAACAGTGGTGGCAGCAGTGATAACAGTGGTGGTAGTGAATTTATAATAATGTATATTGATGCTTATGTTTAGTATTTATAAATTGAGTTAAAATTAAGTAAGTTTCATATTATTTAAAATTTTCTTAAATTTTAGCCTACATTTTAGAAGGCACTTAAATTTTTAAGTGATATCAATTGTGGTTATCAAACAAGATTAATTGATTATCACTTAATACATTTAGTTTTAAGTGATGAATCAGGTTATCAAACACTCCCTTAGTATAACTCCTTGGTACCTCATCTTTAATAAAATTATACTAATCAACAAAAAAATATATGAGCCAATGTTTTAAAAGGCTGGCGCACCGAGGCGATAATGTCTCCAGCCTAAGCACGAGGCATGAGGCGAGGTGCGCGCCTCAACAAAGCGAAGCACAAGTAGTAGAAGAAAAGCTAAATTATAAAATAGGAAAACTTTTCAACATAAAAAATATATATAGAATTTCAAAAATTCATTTTCGATAATCTTTAAACATAACATTCAATCTTCTAGTCTCCTCTCTGGTAGAAGTTTTCTCTCTTGTCCTATACAAGGCTCGTTCCCCTTTAGTGAGGGGTGTTTCTTAGTAGGTTTTCATATCTTGTTGTTTTCTCTGGTGGGTTGTTAATGGCGGACTCTATTGAAGACTTGGCATGGCGGCTTGTCTTGACAGAGGAGGAGGAAGCAGAGGTGGTCGTGGATGAGGTTCATATTCACTCCACTGAGGCGAATGCAGGGCTTTGCTTGGTGGGTAAACTTCTCACCTTGCATCCATTTAATATGGATGCGCTGCGGTCCACTTTGACATCAGTTTGGAAGGCATCTAAAGGAGTAGTGTTCAAGACTTTTGGTGATAACTTAGTTTTGATACAGTTTGGCCATATTGTTGACAAGCGTAGGGTGATGATTAATGGCCCTTGGAGTTTTGATAAACAATTGGTCATGTTGAAAGAATTTAATGGGGCTTTACAGCCGTCAGAAATCACTTTTTTAACTATGGAGTTTTGGGTCCATGCATCTAATCTCCCTCTTATCAGTATGACTCGAGATGTGGGGGTTTTGCAGGGGAATAACCTTGGGAAGTTTGTCGATATAGAGTATGGTGACGGAGGTATTGCTTGGGGAAGGACTCTTCGTATTCGAGTTGAGATCAATATTGATAAACCCCTTCGGCGGGGTTTAAAATTGGCGCTAGGTGGTCGAGAATCTATGTGGATTACGCTCCAGTATGAGAGGCTACCCAACTTTTGTTTTCATTGTGGCTTGCTTGGCCATAGTGTTCACGATTGTGGGAACAGGTTGTTGGAAGGAGCACATAGGGAGGAGGTGAGATTGCAATATGGTCCATGGCTTCGGGCTGAAGTACCACGGGGACGGGTTTGAAGGGAGTCCCATGGGGGGATTGAGAAGTCGGCGGGAAGCTCACAGGCGATACCGGAGGACTTGCCTTTGCATCCGGGTGGGCCTGGGATTGGTTCTACCCCTATTTTTGTTCTAGCGACGGTAGAACAACCACACCCACAGGCGACCTCGGTGGATCTTTTCAAATCTAGTAAGTTGCAATTTGATTCCCAAAATCCCGTGATTGCTAATAGAGGGGCGGATTTGGTGGGATCTAAGGATGGTATGGGTAGCAGAGATCTTTCCTTGGCGCCAGGCTCTAATATTCAAATTTCTAGGAAGTGGGCTGGGTTGGACCAAGCTTTAGATGGGCCTGATGGGCAAAAGGATATGGAGGTGGTGGCCAGTTTTGGGCTTGAAGAACAGGCTCGTGTAATGGAGGGCTGGGGTTTGGGGGGTCCTGGTGGGTCCAAGTTTTGTGGGCCTAGTGGGCAGTCCAGTCCAGTTTTGGCCTCTTCGGTGCGCCCTTTTCTCAATGTGCCCCATTCTGCTGGCCCATTAAAGGTGGGGAAAAAGTGGAAGAAGTTGGCACGGGGTTCCTCTCAAACGTTGGGCCAGTAAAAGCTTAGTGTTGGTGGTATGAAGCTGACAGTGGGCAAGCGAGATCGGGGTCTTCGTGATGAGTCTTCTGGTTCTTCTACTGGTAGTAAAAAGTTTAAGCTCTTTGAGGGACATGATGAGCATGTTTCCTCTCTCCAATCAACGGTGGAGGCTGCGGGGCAGCCTCACCGAACACAATGAAATGGTTCAGTTGGAACTGTCGTGGGCTTGGGAACCCGCGTACAGTTCGTAATCTTCAGCTTCTGATGAAGGAACAAGCTCCTGATGTAGTCTTTCTTATGGAGACTAAATGTGTGGCGAGCAGAATGGAGTGGGTTCGGTGTAAACTTGGCCTGATTGGGGGTTTGTTTGTGGATCGGTTGGTTTGTCGGGGGGGTTAGCATTATTATGGCGGCCAGAGGTGATGGTTTCAGTACAAAGCTATTCTAGTGAGCATATAGATGCTGTGGTGGATTCTGGCGAGGGGAACTTGTGATGGAGATGTACCGGGTTCTATGGCCACCCAGAAGTTGCTAACAGACGGTTTTCATGGGAATTGCTTCATCGTTTGGATGGCTTATCGGAGCTGCCGTGGATGGTGGTGGGTGATTTCAATGAAATTTTGTTGCCATCAGAGAAAGTGGGTATGAACGACCGAAGTAGAGTTCAGATACAAGCCTTCCAACAAGTGCTTTCGAATTGTATGTTAGCTGACATGGGTTTTTGAGGGCCCAAATTTACATGGTGTAATAATAGACCATCTGGGATGGTTCGTGAACGTCTAGATAGAGGAATGGCTAATGTAGCTTGGTTAGGCTTGTTTCCGAAGGCTCACGTGTTTCATCTTACATGTACCACATCTAACCACATTCCCATTATGGTCAATTTGTTGGGCCAGCACAAGAGCCTGTTAGGGAATCGGCGTAGACCACATATATACCGTTTTGAGGCGATGTGGCTTCGTGACGAAAGTTGTGAAGAGGTTGTCAAGGCTAATTGGGGCCGTGTACAAGAGGCTACTATGGACAGTGTGCGCGGTAATATGGAGAAGGTGAGTGTTGGTTTATCCCAGTGGGATAGGACCACTTTCGGCCACGTCCAACAGTTAATCCAAACTAAGTTGCGTAAGGTTCGGTGTTTGGATGGTCAGGATGTGATCTCGGCAGATGACAACTTTGTTCGCATGAATTTATGCCATGAGATTGATGAACTCCTTGAGAGAGAGAAGGCTTTGTGGTGCCAATGAGCACGGGCCAATTGGTTAAAGGATGGAGATTACAATACCTCATTTTTCCATTCCAAAGCTTCCCAGCGGCACAAGAAGAAGAGGATTGATGGGCTTGAAAATGATGAGGGTGAATGGTGCACTAAGCCTGAGGAGTTGGAGAGAATTGCAGTGTGCTTTTTTGAAAAATTATTTTTGTCTGGACAACCGCAGGGTATTGGAGATGTTATGGATAAAATTCACATGGTTGTTTCTCCAGCGATGAATGCGGAACTAGCGCGAGTTTACACAGCAGAGGAGGTGTCACGGGCGTTATTCCAAATGCATCCTACGAAAGCACCGGGCTCGGATGGTAAATGTCACGACCCAAACTCACCCCTATGGGTTTAGCACCGTAACCGGCCAGTAATCCTTGATTACCGAAGGCCTGCTTAACAGTAAAGACAGTAATATAGAGTACAGGAGCAGGCGGAAGCTAAAAACAGTAATAAAAGATGTCTAATGAGCTGTGACAGTCTGTATGCAAAAAGACTTTTCATACATATTCACAATCAGAAACAAACAGTATATACATACATATACAATCATTCAGGTTAGGGACCAAATCCCTACCCTAATAGTACAGTACAAGTCTATACAGTCTATACAAAACAGAGACAGAAAGGGGGAATCTAAAACACCTCGAAGCAGCCTTGGCTTGAACACACATGGAACCTCGCAGTGAGGCACGTTGGTTGGCTTGACAAAAAGGGAGTTCAACCCAATGCTCCTAGCTCCGTTCCGATGCCTGGACACCTACATATATATATATATATATAAACAGTAAGCTAAAGCCCAGTGAATAACGTATGCGTAAAGAGGTTAAGAATGAATGCCCTTTCAATATTTAAAACAGTCAGTTGAACAGTATATCAGTTATTCGATCATAGCAATCATAAGTGGTACATCCAATAGCAACAGTACAGTAGGTCTTAACAGACCGAGCAGTCAATTGATGGCCATCATATCAGTAAACAGTAGTGGTTCCAAACATGGGAACCAACAGAGATCTCTGTAACAGTAGCAGTACAGTACAGTAACAGTAAATTGCTACGGATGCCACGAATACAGTTCTCAAATAGGACAAGCATTCATTCAATAAGAAATATCATTTCAGAAAGCAGTACAGTAAATCATTCAGAAAATATTCATGATTGAACATATCTTTACAACATTGTTACTCACAGAGTTCTGGGCTACAGATAGGCTAGCGAGCGTCCTCGGATGCCAACCCTACACAGTTGCAGGAGGAACACACACTAAGTTGCATGTTTGGGAAATAATAACTTAGTTCCTAATCTGACTCGGTATGGTTCTATAGCATTATCCTCATTAAGATGCCTTAAACTAGGCCTAGGAATGCCTAGGATAGGATGAGGATGCAAAGATGCACTTTAAAACACTTTTCAAAATTTTCAGAAAAGAAGAATCTCGCTCGAGCGTGGCTTTCTACGCTCGAGCGGACATGCAGACAAAAGAGCTTCGCTCGGGCGTGACTTTCTTTACTCGAGCGGACTGCAAAAGTACTGGATGCATGAAATTCACGCTCGAGCGTGAGACATGAGGCCTCGCTCGAGCGTGCATTCCCTCGCTTGAGTGGACTGTAAACACATGCAAAGTACTGGATGCACGCATTTCACGCTCGAGCGCTACTTTTCCCACTCGAGCGGACTGCATGATCTCAGAGTGTACGCTCGAGCATGGAGTTCCTCGCTCGAGCGTGGATCCAAAATCTAGAATTTCCAGATTTGTCTCCAAGCATGAAACTCAACATTTAAAGCATCAAATTCGATCCTTTTGGGCTAATTTTCTAGAAACACTTCAAAAATCATAATATGACATGTTTCAAAGATCAATTTGCGCGATCAAAGCCCAAAGGTAGTCCAATTGAACCCATTTTCAAACAAAACTTCAAGAACATGATGAACATGCAACATGTATGAATTTAATCAACTTCAAAGTTTCCAATACAAGAGCAAATGAGTCAATTCACTCAAAAACATGATGAATTCATGTACTATAGTCAAGGTATGGACATGCATGTGGAAATTCATGAAGGACAATCTCAAAATGCAAGAATATGTACATGTATGCATTGATTATTACTCAAATCAACATTTAAAACCAAATCTTGACTCTAAACTCTAATTCACCACGAACCATGCAAGAAGTAACTCAAATTCATAATGGAGAAGATGAATTCTCTACCTTCGGTCCTCAATTCAAGATGTAGGAGCTCAAATATGCAATCATCTCTTCAATTCTTCTAATTCTCCTAGCAAAATTTGTTAAAAACAATTCTCTCCTAAGTCTTTCTCTCTCTCTATTCGATTTTGTCTCCAAAATGGCTGAAGAAATGTGATGCCAAGCCTAGGTAAATCAAGACTAATAGATGGCCTAGCATTATCCACTAATGGCAATTTGGTAAATAACTCAAATTGATGTAATACAACTTTTTAATCTAATTTAATCATACCAAATCAAATTTCAACTAAATTTATCATAAAATCACATAAATTCTAATTGGCATAAAACACTAATCAGTTTCGGATTCGGCCGCCGATAAGGCCTTCAATTTGCAGTTTAAAGCATAAAACATGAACAGATCATTTAGCAGTCAAACAGATAGATTTGCATTTAAACTAATACACTCAATCAATCAGTTCAAAATTTCAGTCAATCAGTCACTTAACATGCTTAATCATGTTCAGTCACAGTTTAGCAGTAATCAGTGGTATTATCAGTAAACAGTGGTGAAGGTTGTCACAGTCTCTCCTCCTTACAAAGAGTTTGGTCCTCCAAACTCGAATTACCTTCATTTTGGAAGAATATTGGATTCAGTAGGAACAATTCAGGATATCTCTTCATCATATCGTCTTCCTTTCCCAAGTGGCATAAACGCCACCATGGTTTTGCCAATCAACTTTCACTAACGGAATCTCTTTGTTCCTCAACTTCTTGATCCGTCTGTTTACAATCTGAATAGGCCGTTCCTCATAAGTGTAGTCATCACTTAGCACTACATGGGTAGGCTCGATCACATGGAAGGGATCCTGGAGGTAATCCCTCAACATTGAAATATGGAACACGTTATGCATATTCTCCATTTCAGGAGGAAGCGCTACTTGATACGCCATCGGATTAATCTTCTCAATAATCTCATACGGCCTGACATATCTCGGCGCTAACTTACCCTTGACTCCAAAACAAGTCTGGCCTTTCATCGATGTCACTTTAACAAAAATATGATCACCTACTTCATATTCTCTGTCTCGCCTTCGGACATCCGCATAACTTTTTTATCGACTCTGTGGTTTTCAATCTCTGTTGAATCAGTTTCACCTTTTCTGTGGTTTCCTGTACAATCTCGGGCCTAAGCAAAGGTCCATCTCCAACTTCTGCCCAGCAAATTGGAGATCGACATTTCCTGCCATACAAAGCCTCGAAAGGCGCTATACCAATGCTTGAATGAAAACTGTTGTTGTAGGCGAATTCAGCTAACGGTAAGTGGCTTTCCCAATTTCCCTGAAAATCAAGGACATACATTCTCAATAAATCCTCCAGAGTCTGGATGGTTCTTTCTGACTGGCCATCTGTCTGAGGATGGTATGCACTACTCAGTCTCATTTCAGTACCCAATGCTGTCTGTAGGCTTTGCCAGAATCTCGATGTAAACTTCGAGTCCCTATCAGAAACAATGGACATAGGCACTCCATGCAATCTAACAATCTTATCAATATAAATTATGGCCAATTTGTTTGCATTATAAATTGTTTTGACAGGTAAGAAGTGAGCAGATTTAGTCAGTCCATCAACAATAACCCAAATTGAGTCCATACCTTTATTGGAGCGAGGTAAACCAACAATGAAATCCATAGTGATATGTTCCCATTTCCACTCCGGTATCGGTAAGGGTTGCAGTAAGCCTGCGGGTCGTTGATGTTCGGCTTTGACTTGTTGGCAATGAAGACATTTCGATACAAAATCAGCAATTTCTTTCTTCATTCCCGGCCACCAGAAATTCAGTTTCAAATCTTGGTACATTTTCGTATTTCCTGGATGGATAGACAGTTTCGAATTGTGGCCCTCTTGCATAATTCTTCTTTTCAGTTTAGAATCACTCGGAACACATAATCTTCCCTGAAATTTCAACACATTGTTCTCAAATTTGAAACCCGGCCTCGGTTTAGATTTCCGTTCATCGATGATCTTCTTCAAGAAGTCATCCTGTTGCTGTTTCTCTTTAATCTCTTCAATAAGTGCCGGTTGAGCAGAAATAGCAGCTACTGTTCCATATTGTTCACGGAAAACAATCTCAACTTCAAAATTTTCAAGGTCACATAGCAATTCTTTCTGCCCAGTGAGTAAACAGGCTAAATTTCCGATCGATTTTCGGCTCAGTGCATCGGCAACGGTGTTAGCTTTTCCTGGATGGTACAGAATTTGCAAATTGTAGTCTTTTATCAGTTCTAACCATCTCTGTTGTCTCATGTTCAGTTCTTTCTGTGTGAAGAAGTATTTCAAACTCTTCTGGTCTGTATACACCTCACATGTTGCCCCATAAGGGTAGTGACGCCAAATTTTCAGTGCAAACACTACTGCAGCAAGTTCCAAATCATAGGTCGGGTAGTTCTTTTCATGCGGTCTCAGTTGTCGGGAAGCATACGCAATAACTTTACCATTCTGCATTAAAACACATGCCAAACCCTTATAAGAAGCATCACTAAATATAGTTTAACCATCCGTACCTGAGGGTAGGGTAAGAATCGGTGCAGTCACAAGTCGAGTCTTTAACTCTTGAAAGGCTGATTCTCTCTGATCGGTCCAGTCAAATGATATCCCCTTTTGAGTCAATTGAGTCAGTGGCAGGGCAATTTTGGAGAAGTCTTTGACAAACCTTCTGTAATACCCGGCTAAGCCTAGAAACTTCGAACTTCGATAATATTTGTTGGTCTGGGCCAATTCACTACTGCTTCGATTTTCTGCGGATCAACTGAAATTCCATCCTTACTGATTACATGTCCCAAAAACATAACATTGTCAAGCCAAAATTCACATTTTGTCAGTTTAGCATACAGTTTATATTCTCTTAGGGTCTGTAGGGCAATTCTCAAATGATGTTCATGTTCTTCCATGCTTTTGGAATAAATAAAAATGTCATCTATGAAAACAACTACAAATTCATCTAGGAACGGTTTGAAAATTCTGTTCATAAGATCCATAAATGCAGCAGGTGCATTGGTAACTCCGAAAGGCATAACTAAGAATTCATAATGTCCGTACCTCGTTCGAAAGGCAGTCTTTTCAATGTCCCTTGTCTTGACTTTCAACTGGTGGTATCTAGATCTAAGGTCAATTTTAGAGAAAACTTGGGCACCCTGTAACTGATCAAATAAGGCATCAATACGAGGCAATGGATATTTATTTTTCACTGTTACCTTGTTCAGTTCACAGTAGTCAATGCAGAGTCTCAATGAGCCATCTTTCTTTTTCACAAACAAAACTGGTGCGCCCCATGGCGAAGTACTGGGCCTGATGAACTTCTTATCTAACAACTCTTGTAGTTGAACT
Source organism: Camellia sinensis (assembly GCF_004153795.1). Lineage (NCBI taxonomy): Eukaryota > Viridiplantae > Streptophyta > Magnoliopsida > Ericales > Theaceae > Camellia > Camellia sinensis. The sequence continues at coordinate 1,907,748 of NW_021025523.1, forward strand.
TTTAGTTCTTTCAATTCAGTCGGTGCCATTCTGTAAGGAGCTTTAGATATTGGCTGTGTACCCGGAATCACATCAATGGTGAACTCAATCTCCCTATCAATCAAATTCCCTGGCAAATCATCTGGAAAAACATCTGGGAATTCTCTAACTATAGGAATACTGTTCACATCAGTTTTAGCATCAGTAGGTACAGTTAATACACAACACAGATACCCTTTACACCCATTTTTAATCAGTTTAAAAGCTTTCATGGACGAAATCAGATACGGATCCATTAGGCAGTCCAGGTAGACGGAAAACAACTTGTTTTGTTACGCAGTCTATGGTAGCATGATATTTTGTTAACCAGTCCATTCCCAATATCACATCAAAATGATCAATATTCAATGGCAGTAAATCAATATACAAATGTGCATCTCTAACAATAATCTCACATGCAGGGTACATATAAGCACAAGTTATGGATCCCCCAACAGGTGAAGATACAGCTAACAGATAGTTCATAGGTTCTAGTGGTCTATTTAATTTGCGCGAAAAAGCATGTGATACATATGAATGTGTAGACCCCGAATCAATCAGAACATATGCATTTTGAGCACAAATTGAGAGTATACCTAACACAACGGTCTCGGTATTCTGTACGTCTCCCGGTACGAGTGCGAACACTCGGCCTTGCCTCAAAGGCTCTTTTCCAGTCGCTTTGGGGTTGTGTTTCGGTGGAGCAGTTGATACTGCGGCGCTGGCTGCAGCTTTACTATTGCCCTGAGGAGCAGAAGGGCAATCTTTGACCATGTGGCCCACCTTGCCACACCTGTAACAAGCACCTGAAATTTTATAGCAAACCCCTTTATGTTCCTTACCACATTCAGAACAAGGCGGTATGGAACCACTTCCCTGACTGGAACTGGTTGTTGACCCCGTATTTTACTTTTTATTCGATGAACTGTTCTGGCCTTTCTTAAACTTGAAGCCTTGTCTCTTACCATGCCACTCGGTCGCTGGTGTTTCAGTCTATTTCAGTGCATCGATGTTAGACTCATCCATTATTGCTTGGTCAAGAACATCTATATACTTCAGTAACTTCAAAACATTGATTATGTCAAGGATTTCAACATTAAGGCCGCCTTCAAACTTCCTGGCCTTTTTGTAATCAATATCAACCATGTGTGGTGCATATCTGGCGAGTTCAGTGAATTTCGATTCGTACTCAGCTACGAACATAGTGCCTTGTTTCAGTTGTTCAAATTCAGTCACTTTTCGGTCCCTGACACACTGTGGAAAGTATTTCTCAAAGAAGGCTCCCTTAAACTAAGCCCAAGTCATAAGAGTGTCAGTGTCACGGACAAGCATCCACCGCCTTTTGGCCTCCTCTTGTAAGTTGAAGGTAGCCAATAGCACTTTGTGTGCTTCAGAACACGGAAAGACTTCAAACAATTTCTCGGTCTCTAGGATCCATGCTTCGGCCTTTACCGGTTCGAGGCCTCCTTGGAATGATGGTGGTTTCATCTTACTGAACTTCTGCGTTAGAGCAATTATATCATCATTCACATTCCAGCTGTACCGGTGGAGGTGGGGGCTGCTGGTTCTGTTGTTGTATCCTTAAGGCCTCAGTCAACATTTCAACTGTTCTTTCTAGCCTTGCCATTTTGGCATTGGATGATTCTGTTTCATCAGTAGTTCTTGCATTCTCCATTTCACTATAGGAAATTATGGCAATAATAAACATAGGCAGTTGCATACTTTAAACATATTAACACATTAGCACATATATTCATGTCATGGCCACACACACTTTTTCAATGCTCATGCAATGCCCTATTCACTTTTCTAGGACATCCTACAGCTCATTTGGACACATGTGTACGGTATAACTTGTGGTTTAGTATCGCTCTAATACCACTCTGTCACGACCTAAACCCGCCCCTATGGGTTTAGCACCGTAACCGGCCAGCTATCCTTGATTACCGAAGGCCTGCTTAACAGTAAAGACAGTAATACAGAGTACAGGGGCTGGCGGAAGCCAAAAACAGTAATAAAAGATGTCTAATGAGCTGTGACAGTCTGTATGCAAAAAACTTTTCATACATATTCACAATCAGAAACAAACAGTATATACATGCATATACAATCATTCAGGTTAGGGACCAAATCCCTACCCTAACAGTACAGTACAAGTCTATACAGTCTATACAAAACAGAGACAAAAAGGGGGAATCTAAAACACCCCGAAGCAGCCTTGGCTTGGACACACATGGAACCTCGCAGTGAGGCACGTTGGTTGGCTTGACAAAAAAAGAGTTTAACCCAACGCTCCTAGCTCCTAGCTCCGTTCCGGTGCCTAAACACCTAACAGTAACCTAAAGCCCAGTGAATAACGTATGCGTAAAGAGGTTAAGAATGAATGTCCTTTCAGTATTTAAAACAGTCAGTTGAACAGTATATCAGTTATTCGATCATAGCAATCACAAGTGGTACATCCAATAGCAACAGTACAGTAGGTCTTAATAGACCGAGCAGTCAATTGATGGCCATCATATCAGTAAACAGTAGTGGTTCCAAACATGGGAATCGATAGAGATCTCTGTGACAATAGCAATATAGTATAGTAACAATAAATTGCTATGGATGCCACGAATACAGTTCGCAAATAGGACAAGCATTCATTTAGTAAGAAATATCATTTCAGAAAGCAGTACAGTAAATCATTAAGAAAATATTCACGATTGAACATATCTTTACAACATTGTTACTCATAGAGTTCTGGGCTATAGATAGGCTAGTGAGCGTCCTCGGATGCCAACCTTATACAGTTACAGGATGAACACAGTTTGGGAAATAATAACTTAGTCCCTAATTTGACTCAGTGTGGTTCTATAGCATTATCCTCATTAAGATGGCTTAAACTAGGCCTAGGAATGCCAAGGATGGAATGAGGATGCAAAGATGCACTTTAAAATATTTTTCAAAATTTTCAGAAAACAGGGGTCTCGCTCGAGCGTGGCTTTCTACGCTCGAGCGGACATGCAGACAAAGGAGCTCCGCTCGAGCGTGACTTTCTTCGCTTGAGCGGACTGCAAAAGTACTGGATGCATGACATTCACACTCGATGGGCGCTCGACCCCCGCTCGAGCGTAAGACACAAGGCCTCGCTCGAGCATGCATTCCCTCGCTCGAGCGGACTGTAAACACATGCAAAGTACTGGATGCACGCATTTCATGCTCGAGCGCTACTTTTCTCGCTCGAGCGGACTGTATGATCTCAGAGTGTACGCTCGAGCGTGGAGTTCCTCGCTCGAGCGTGGATCCAAAATCTGGAATTTCCAGATTTGTCTCCAAGCATGAAACTCAACATTTAAAGCATCAAATTCGATCCTTTTGGGCTAATTTTCTGGAAAACACTTCAAAACTCATAATATGACATGTTTCAAAGATCAATTGGCACGATAAAAGCCCAAAGGTAGTCCAATTGAACCCATTTTCAAACAAAACTTCAAGAACATGATGAATATGCAACATGCAACTTGCATGAATTTAATCAACTTCAAGGCTTCCAATACAAGAGCAAATGAGTCAATTCACTCAAAACACATGATGAATTCATGTACTATAGTCAAGGTATGGACATGCATGTGGAAATTCATGAAGGACAATCTCAAAATGCAAGACTATGTACATGCATGCATTGATTACTACTCAAATCAACCTTTTAAACCAAATCTTGACTCTAAACTCTAATTCACCACGAACCATGCAAGAAGTAACTCAAATTCATAATGGAGAAGATGAATTCTCTACCTTCGGTCCTCAATTCAAGATGTAGGAGCTCAAATATGCAATCCCCTCTTCAATTCTTCTAATTCTCCTAGCAAAACTTATTGAAAACAATTTTCTCATAAGTCTCTCTCTCTCTAGTCGGTTTTGTCTCTAAAATGGCTGAAGAAATGTGATGCCAAGCCTAGGTAAATCAAGACTAATAGATGGCCTAGCATTATCCACTAATGGCAATTTGGTAAATAACTCAAATTGATGTAATATAACTTTTTAATCTAATTTAATCATACCAAATCAAATTTTAACTAAATTTATCATAAAATCACATAAATTCTAATTGGCATAAAACACTAATCAGTTTCGGATTCGGCCGCCGATAAGGCCTTCAATTTGCAGTTTAAAGCATAAAACATGAACAGATCATTTAGCAGTCAAACAGATAGATTTGCATTTAAACTAACACACTCAATCAATCAGTTCAGAATTTCAGTCAATCAGTCATTTAACATGCTTAATCATGTTCAGTCACAGTTTAGCAGTAATCAGTGGTATTATCAGTAAACAGTGGTGAGGGTTGTCACAGTAAACCAGCTCTATTCTACCAATGCTTTTGGCCAATAGTGGGTGAACAGGTCACACGGGCAATCTTGGGGATCCTTAATATTTGGAAAGGGGTGGCGGCAGTGAATGATACCTTTCTTGTGCTAATTCTGAAAGTGAAAAATCCTAAACGCATGTCTCAATTTCGACCAATTAGCCTTTGTAATATGGCCTACAAGATTGTGAGCAAAGTGTTCGCCAATCGGATAAAAGAAATATTACCGGAGGTCATTTCTCTAAATCAAAGTGTTTTTGTGGCGGGGCGACTTATTAGTGATAATGTGCTTGCCTCATTTGAGATATTCCATTATTTGAAGAATAAGCGACACGGAAAAGAGGGGCATTTTGCTTTAAAACTTGATATGAGTAAAGCCTACAATCGTGTTGAATGAAGTTTCTTACGTGGTGTTTTGGAGACGATGGGTTTCCACCAACAGTTTGTGGATACCATTTTGCATTGTATTTCTTCAGTGTCATATTCAGTTCTTGTAAATGGACGTCCGACAAAGACTTTTGTTCCTAGCCGAGGGCTTCGGCAAGGGGATCCACTGTCACCTTATTTGTTTGTGTTATGTGCGGAGGGCCTGTCCTCTTTAATCACTCGGGCTGAAGAAGAGCGACAATTCACTGGTGTGGCTGTGTGTCGAGGATGTCCGCGTGTATCCCATATTTTCTTTGCGGATGACAGTTTGATTTTTGGGCCGGCCACTGTGCAAGAATTAACGGTGGTTAAAAATATTTTGGGAAAATATGAGTTAGTATCAGGCCAAAAAATTAATCTTGAAAAATCGGCTATTTGTTTTAGCAAGAATGTTGCGGTGGATACTCAAGAGGTGTTGCGGACGGAAATGGGGGTTGGTACTATGGTGGAATCTGGGAAATATCTTGGCATGCCATATATTGTTGGTAGATCCAAACGTGAGATGTTTAACTATGTTAAAGACAGAGTCTGGAAAAGGCTGAATGGGTGGAAAGAAAAATATTTATCGGCAGCTGGTCGAGAAGTCTTGATAAAATCGGTTGCTCAATCTATTCCCACGTACATTATGTCCTGTTTCCAACTGCCAGATGGGCTTTGTGGAGAGATTGACTCTATGGTGAGTAATTATTGGTGGGGACAGCGGGAGAATAAGCGAAAAATTCATTGGAAAAATTGGAGAGCTCTTTGTGATCCAAAATGGATGGCGGGATGGGGTTTCGGTGTTTAAAGGCTTTCAACACAGCTATGTTGGCCAAACAAGGGTGGCGATTGATGGCGTCGCCGGACTCATTGCTGGCCAGAATGTTGAAGGCCAAGTATTATCCTACTGCAAATTTTCTTCAAGCTGGCGTTGGGTCGAATCCCTCATTCACGTGGCGGGGTATTATTAATGCTAGGCCGCTATTAGAAGCAGGAGTAAGGTGGTGAATTGGGGATGGACGCTCGGTTCAGATCTGGGGCGCAAAGTGGATACCTAGGCCTCACACATTTCGGGTCTGTTCTCCTCCTACCGAATCATTAGCGGATGCATTGGTCTGTGATTTGATTGATCAGGATAGGAGGTGTTGGAATTTACGGCTGCTACATGAGAATTTTATGGAAATGGACATGGACACCATTAAGCAAATTCCTCTCTGCTGTCATGGTATACCCGACATGTTGGTGTGGCATTACACAATAAGTGGTGTGTTTTCGGTTCGTTCGGCTTACCATTTGCAGATGAGTCTTAGCTTACGGAAGGGGAAAGGGTCTGGGTCCGAGGGGCAACATGCTACCTGGTTTTGGAAGCGGGTCTGGCACCTTCGGATTCCCAATAAGATCAAGGTCTTTGCATGGAAGTGCTGCTCCAATATTCTGCCGATAAAATCTGTACTTCGGCACCGGCATTTGATAATGGACGCTACATGTACTCGCTGTGGTGATGGGCCAGAAACATTAATGCATTGTTTTTGGGGTTGTTCGGATGGCGCATGAGGTGTGGCCACCACAGGCCCGTTAATGTGTTGCTATGATAGGGAGTTGGTCTTTGATTTTAATGAGTGGGGCATATGAAAATTGGGCGAGTTCTGATGCGGATACCCTTGGGGTTGTTTTTCGCCATTTGCTGGGGTTGTGGTCTTCTCGGGGAATGCAGCCAATTCAATAAGTATTGATCAACGACGGTTTCAACTATTCAGAAGGTGTGTGTCTTGCTGCAAAGACTTTAGCAGGCACAATCCAGATGCAGGGTCTTCAAGTCTGCTATAGTATGGAGAAAGGGGAGTCCCCGGCACGAGATTTTTTAAGCTGAATTTTGATGGGGCTACTTTCAAAAATCAGCAGTCATTTGTGGTGTGAGGGTCATCATTTGTGATCAGAGTGGTGCGCCGATAGCTGCCTTTTCGAAACAAATCCCGGCATGGCTGGAGGCCGACTGTATTGAAGCCGTTGCAGCTATCAAGGCGCTAGAGTTTGCAACAGAGTTGGGCTAACCAATATTCATTTGGAAGGTGATTCTCTGACTGTGGTGAAGGCTATCCGAGACGAGAGCAATCTATGTGCTTCTTTTGGTCATTTTTTACAATGTGCCATTTCCTGTACCAAGCAATTCTTACATTTTCGTGTCTCGCATGTGAGGCGAAATGGCAACCTTATGGCTCATCACTTGGCCCAAATGGCAAAGGAAGATCCAGACAAGTGAGTGTGGCTTGCTGAGGTCCCTGCCAATTTGGTGCATATTTTGTTGAAAGAAGTTCCTATTCTGTAGGGGGGCCTTCCCTCTACCCTCTAAAAAAAAAAAAAATCAATCTTCTAAAAACTAGAAATATAATACCCAACAAAAGATATAAAGCATAACATTCAATGTTTTATCACTTTCTGCTCTCTTTTGACCACGTTTAGTCATTTTATATTGAAGAGTTCTAAATCCCTATGGGTATGCCCACAATGGAGTCTAAGAAGTCATGGACTGGTACTGGCATTGATGGGCTGAATCATTATGGTGTTCCTTCATGGGCTGATAACCCACTAAATGTGTGTGGTAACTCTTTGTGATGGAATTATTGGGCTAATTCAGTCGGTCAAGATCCATCATTTGAAGGGTTGCGAATGAGAATTGTTGGTATGGTTCCACAAGAGAGCATTTCTGTGATTAACTATAATTCCTTTAGTTATAACTTCTTGTGGCAATAATTATGACTATATATATATATATATCACCATTCTTATCAATTATCATGGTTAATGATTCAACCCATTCTAGGAGATCACTATCCTTCATATATTGAAAGTACAACCTAACTTTACTAGCTCCATTTTTCTTCCATCCAATCTATTTCTTTTTGGTTGGCTAAAGTGTAAAAAAGTCATATTTTGACTATACCACATTAATGTTTTTTTTTTTTTTATCAACAAAGGGAAACTTTATTGATAATAAAGCTATAGGTTACAAAGAGCTTACATCAAAAAAGAAAGGAGGTGCAAAGAGCATCAAAGCTAGACTCAAAGATCCCAACTAGGTTGGCACCGAAGAATAAGCCCTATCATATGCCAGGACACAGCCCAGGATTGGCGAGCAACCAATCAAACAGCCAAAAAAGAACAAGAAGAAAACAGATAAGAAAGCTATACCACATTAATGTTAACTTGCCATTTTGGTCCAATCAAGTTCCATATCACCATTATCCAAGTAATTTATGTATGTTCCACCTTAGATCAACCAAATCCTTTCCCTCTCATTGATCTAGATGGCTATAAGTTTTTGATTTCTTATTTTTTGAAGATGGATAAATTATGGTATTAGAGTAATGTAACTTTTGTAATTATAATTTATAATATTTTTATTTTTTTATAATTTGTAGAATTTTCTATAGTTTCAGAATTTCCTATTGTGAGTTTTGATTTGTGGAGGTAGTGAACTCTATTAGGGGAAAATAGTTTAGTTGTTAGCAAAAAATCTGACGTGACGAAAAAAATTTGAGCTAAATTTGACACAAAATTTGATTTTGCTATTTTTTGACAATAGTTGGAGTGGGATTTTGTAAGTTCTAGCCATTTTTTAATTTTGGTAAGCATTCCGGCCTCACCATGGTAGTTGCTCATATTGAACCAAAAATTTAGACCCATTTATTGAACAGACGTTCGGAAATTCAATTTAGCCCAGTAAGCCCAATCCAATTATTATTATATTATTTAAATTATTTCTTTTTTTGTTCATATATTATTTAAATTATTTCATGTATACATATTGGTATGTATTGTACATAAACAATTTATTTAGTTTTAATTTTTCTATAATAAAGAAAATGCATTGTACAAAATACATCCACATCTGGTTAGTACAAAAACTAAAAAACTAGGATTTTTTTTTTCTTGACTGAGATAAAAGGGAAAAAAAAAAAAAACCTAGTATTTAATGAGTACTAAATGTTTGTGCCAACTAAAATATAACGTTGCTGTTATTATTATTACAAAAAAAAAGTTATTGATATTTTATTTTGTAACATTTATTTATTTGTTTGTTTTATCTATTATATGAATATGTTTGATGGGCTTGAAATTCTAATCAGTGTGTTTGGATCATATGTTTTTGAATTAAATTTTTTAAAAATTAAGTTTTTTAGTTTTCGTATTTTTTTGTTTTTAGTGAATAGTTTTTTAAATTTTAAACATTTTTTTTTACTTTTTAGATGCACCGTACTTAGATGTATCTAAAAAGTAAAAAATTTGTGAAAAAATATTTTAAAAAATTAATAAATACATAAAAATATAAAAAAATGTACTGAATAAAAAACACGAAAAATAAGAAAGTAAAATTTTCTAAAAACTGTTTTCAGAAAAACAAAACCAAACAAGCAATATTACTTCGGGACCAAGTTTTGGAATGAAAATTTTATAAACGATGATAGACTTGACTAAACTTTGGTATGATATATATATATATATTTCTATCCTAGGCTTGGTTCATAGGTTTAGAAGATAGTTTTTGAATCTCGAGTTTACCTGACTATGATAGTTTCTTAATTATAAGAAAATAAAATAAATATAAATATATATAAAAACAAAATAATACAGACCAGTAGACCCATGGATTAGTGCTGCAAAGGTGTGTGAGTTAGACCCACAGTTGCTTCAATGAGGAATACATGGGCTACAAAATTCATGATTGTCTGCCTATTCATTTGAATGAGTCTTACTAGCAATCAGATATATGGGCTCAAAATAAGCCCATTGTTTCTGCTTAAAAAAAGTCAAGTGCTGCAATCTACCAGAATGAACAATTTTTTTTTTTTTGAAGATTATATTACAAATTAATCAAATTATTAAATGTCATGTATTTTTAATTATAAAAATGTGTTCACAGTTATACAAAAGTTCATTAATTATTTTATTTTTATATTTAATACTTCTAAATATTTTTCCATTATTATTTTTTTCTTTTTTCTCTTTATAATTTTAAATAATTTTTAAAGTCAAATCACCAAGTAGGATGCTCCATCTTGCATATCAATAATAGATATATGGATATAGAACAACATAAAAATGGTCAAAACGACGTCGTTTTGGCCATTTGAGCCACTTTTGAGCCACAAAATTTGAGCTACGATACATTTTCCTATAGATACGACAATGCTACGTAGCTCAAATTTCCTATAGATGACACTTGGATGATTTAACGCATATTTTATAACTAATGATGGTGATTACTTTTTAATTTATTGAGGCGGTCAAGCAAATTTTTGATACATTTCATTTTCATGGCCGCAAAGAAAGAAATTTATTGAGGGAAGAAGTAAACTGAAAAAATATATACATATATATATATATATATTTGCTTTCTTTCTACCAAATTTTTTTTTTTTTGGTGGTAGAAATAGTTAATTAGTCAAGTCTGGTGGCCTGTCAATTTTCTTTCTTTTTATTTTTAATTTTTAAAATTTTTAGGTTGATCTTATTGTGATCATAAACATAAAGTAGGTATTTTCCTGTGTAAGAAGTAAAGGGCATAATTTTAATTATTTTAATACATATGTATAAGAAACTTTTAATTAGTTAAGAATTGTAGACTATCAATTTAATTTTTAATTTTTAGGTTGATGTTATTGGAAGTGTATACATGGCTTTATAAAAATAAGTATTACGGACATGTTATACATTGTTCACTGTGTCTAAGAGGTGGGGTGAATTATTAATTAAAGAAATGGAGTTTACAATCTTCAATGAAATTTATTCTATTATTTTAATTATCAGTTTTTAATTTTCAAATGCCAAAAATACCTTTGTCCACTACAAGAAAAAGCGTTTTTGGCGACTAAAACTTCATTTTTCGTCGCTGAAAGTAGTAGAATTGGTGACTAAAATGGCATTAGTCGCCAAAATTGAACACTTTTGCTGACTAAAAGAGTTTAGTCGCTAAATACAGGGGTTTTAGCGACTAAAAGGCATCTTTGTCGCCGAATGTAGGGGTTTTAGCTACTAAAGGTTGTTTAGTAGCCAAAAGTGACGGTTTTTGGCGACTAAAATAATTTAGTAGCCAAAAGTGATGGTTTTGGCGACTAAAAAACATTTTCGTCGCCGATTATAGGTGTTTTGCCGACTAAAAACAGATTGGTCGCTGAAAATGAAGCTTTTTGGCTATAAAAAAAATTAGTAGCTAAAAACAGTCAATTGGAGACTAAAATTCAGTTTAGTAGCCAAAAGGGGACGTTTTTGGCGACTAAAAACAGATTTAGTCGCCAAAACTGCTTATTTTTAATTTGACCTTATTTTTTTAGCGACAAAAAATTAATTAGTAGCCCAAAATAATAGAATTGGCGACTAAATAATGGATTTAGTCGCCAAAAGTGGCCTAAATTTTTTTTAATAAATAATTTATTTTTTACATAAATTATATTGAATAAAAATAATTATATTTATATATATAGTTTTGTATTAATACCGATCAATATACTATATAAATAATATATGTTGCATTTATATTTATGTGATGTTGTACTGGCATAATGGGGAGAGTGTGTTGCTAAAAGTTTAGAATGTGGGAGGTTGGTGGTTCGAAACTTGGCAACAGCAGAGGGTAATTTTTTTTTTTCTGAAATATGTTTTTGGCAGTTTATTTTGGGCGACTAAACCGTTTAGTCAGCGATTCATGGGCTATTGGTGACTAAAAAGTTAAATGTGTGATTTTAAAAAGTGTAAATCACTATTGGTGACTAAAAAGTTGGTCGGTAAAGAGCTATTTTTTGTCGACTAAAAAAATTTTAGTCGCCAATACCTCCGGCGACCATATATACGCGACAAAAGGGACGACTAAAAAAATTAGTCGCTGAAAATAAAAACTCAACTTTCGGCGACTAAAAACGGACTTTTGGCGACTAAAAATTTAATCGCCAAAAATGATTTTCTTGTAGTGGCCTCTTGTTGATGCCTCTTCTTTCCTTTCACAATTTCTGTTCTTATCCTGCCTAGTAACGATGGTATGTAATATGCTTTGACATTCTATCACCATTAAGTTTCTAGAGAGGATGAGAAAAGAGAATTGAGAAGACTCGCCTTCGTTCACTGCAATGGAATTAAAAAATTGCCAAGTTGCCTACAATGATTATCATTAATAAGTGAAAAAGTAAGAGACCCATAGAACTTGATATATGTTTTAGTAATTGACTTAATGTCTGACTATCAGGGATTGTAAGGTCTACATTTTACAGAATTTTTTTTATTTTTTATTTTTATCTTTTTTCAATTCAAGGTGTTGACACTAAATTTAATAGTGTTAACTACATTTTCTAGTTTCTCCATGTATATATTGATGTAAGTTGTCCATCCTTTAGCTTCTAATGTGTACACATTTTTTTATTTTACTGAAAGTGTTGAAATTCTTTTCGGAATAGGATGATATCAATCCCTTCTCATATGGTAGAATCTGTTGAAAATGGTTATAAAATTCTGGATAAAACCAGAATTTTTTCCTAAGTTCGGTCTATTTTTTAGGTGGGCCCCGAGTGTCGTTTTACTCGGGTCAAAGTGGTAACGCGTTCTATGCCGCGTTGTGACGAAAGAAAGAGTATAAACACTTAGTGTGTTCGTAAGGCAAACAATTAGTAGTGCTGCTATTGTTTGTGGTAGATCATTTCATCCTGGGAGATAGACGTCCAAATTCTGAAAGCACCGTGGAGAGGACGAATCTGTCTTAAGGACACAGTGTCAAACACTGGACTTGATCAGAAAAATAATTCGAAGAAATTAAATCAAGTAAGTTATTTAATTTACTTTCAGTGTTGGTTTTTATTTGTTTATTTATTCAGATTTTAATTTTGTTTTTGTAACAAAATAAAATCTGTTTTTTATTTATATATTTCTATTTCAAGTTTGATTTTTGTAATCAAACATATTCTCTCCTTTTTCTTTATTTCTTTATATTCTGGTTGTTGTTTAGTACACAACAGAATTTAATTATTTTAAATACAGTGAAGATTGCCTAACAGAATCATTACTCGAAATTGTTTTCGGAATAGGATGATATCAATCCCTTCAAATTATTCAAAAGATTCAAGTTTTTAAATCCTTGTTCATAAAGACTCTGTGTACTTGTGCTTCATTGTATTACATCCACTCGTGGGGAGTTATTGCTTACATTCTTGTACTTATTGATTGCTTTAATAATTTGTAAAATTGTTTCTGAACCTTTGGTGAGAGTTTCGATCTTGAACAATTGCTAAGTGTGTTGCTTGGTACCAAATTTTTTTCTTTTGAACAAGTGGAAGTGATACTAGTAGAAAGGAATACCCAACATGAATTTCGCAAGTGTCAATTCACCTTAAATACTAAAAATGACCAGCCAAACAATGGTAAGGTGAAAGACGCTATCTATTTCTTACCTAAAGGGCTTACAATCGATGTGGAAAGAATATTGAGTGTCACTACATAGTTGAAACTTTGTCTTTAGAATAAGTGATAGTGCATTCATACTAAAATTTAAACAAAAGTAGCAAATTGTAAAAAGATAACTATGGAACCAAACCATTTATTGAATTACACACGATAATATATTACACATGGCTTGCAAAAAAAAAATCATACAAGAGTAGGGAACATGATTCCATATCTCATGGAAATATTTCTTCAAATTATTAACATTCACATAACACTGAATAGCATGAAAACATATATATAACAAAACATGAACTGAATATGATTGATATAACACGACCACGGCCACAACCAAAATGCAATTTACCCCTAATTGTAAAGCAAGATGAGAGGAACAATTGATATTGTACTACAGTCTAATTTGGATATGACCATAATACCCTCATAGAGGCTAAACAGGCCCAAAAACGTGAATAATTCGTAGATTCTTCTTCAAGACGGGCTTTAAATAAAGTAACTGACACAATCAACTACCAAAGACAATAACAAGAAGTCACCTGTGAATTGATGGACACAAATCTCCCTACCCTAGCAAAGCTAGATAAAGGTTAAACTCATTACAAAACTAAAAAAAATAAAATTACGGAAATAGCCTCTACCACATGGTCACCACTCTGGTGGAAATTACTGAGGTTTTACATAATGATAATATAGCAAAGAACAACAAAGATGAAGACAATAACATTACAAAAAAAACCAACCGTGACTCCAAATTTTCAAACATGATTGAGACCTCATTTTTGGAGATTTTTATGACTCCTAAAATGATCTGAACCACTCATGTATTTATTTTTATTTTTTTATTTTTTTTAATTTTTTCCCTATTTCTCTCACATGAGTGATCAGATCATTTTGAGAGTCATGGAAATTCTCAAAATTGGGAATCTCAATCATTGTTGCCAAATTTTATAGGGTGGCACTTGTTTACAAAAGTGGGGAATACGGTTTCACAACTCATGGAAATGTTTCCCAAAATTATCAAAGTTCACATAACACTAAATAGGATGAAAAATATAGATATGACACGTTAACAAGACACAAACTGAATATGACAGTTACAACACAACCACGTTCACAACCAATATGATCCGATTTTCCCTTAACTGTAAAGCAAGACAAGAGGAACAACAAATACGGTATAATGGCCTGACTTGGTTATAACCATAATACCGTTAGGCTTGAAAATGTGGATAATTCAGACTCTTCTTATTCAAGATGGCTCTGAAACATAATGATCGATACTATCAACCCCACCAAGGGCATAATAGGAAGAAGTCAGTGATGGATTCATGGATATGAATCTCCCTCTCCTAGTAAAGCCGAGTTAGACTTATACCCATTACATCCTACCCACCTCAAAAAAAAAAAAAAAAAAAAAAAAAAAAACAAAAAGCCCAAGGAGATAGACTCTATGACACACGACCACTACCCACGGATGGGAATGACAGAGACTTGACATAGGTATGATATAACGAAGAACAATGAAGATGAAGAAGATAATTACACTACAAATCATCTAATGGGACTCCAAATTTTGTGCGGTGCAAGTTGTTCAGTGGAATGGATCAATTTTTTGCCTATGCAACAATTCGAGATCTTTGTCATTTTACTTTTTAGGTGTAATCCATACTTGAATTTAGAAACTTGAAAGGGTATAATGCAAATTTGACAATCTTGTTTTGGTTGATCGTCGTCAGAAACAGTCAAAAGATAAAAGTACCCTTCCCCGAAATCAGCCAAGTAGGCAAATGTTACATCAAGTGGGATTTCCAAGCCTTCCAAGTTCCAACACGTGGGTATCCATTACCTCCCCACCAACCAATTTATAAGCAACAACCCCTTCAGATGGAACCAAGCAAATCAAAACGTCCCCATCATACATTACAGCACCACCATCAAAATCGAATGGAAAACCACAACCTTGTTTGTCTTTTTCATTATTTAGAGGATATTTCATCCACTCAAAGTGAGTAGGGTATCGAATATCAAAC
The DNA here is from genome assembly GCF_004153795.1 of Camellia sinensis. Lineage (NCBI taxonomy): Eukaryota > Viridiplantae > Streptophyta > Magnoliopsida > Ericales > Theaceae > Camellia > Camellia sinensis. The sequence goes on from NW_021025523.1 coordinate 1,922,994, forward strand.
CATGGACAACGACGAAGCTCTAGATGATGATCTTCTTCATCAAACAAAGTGCAAGGTGTCCATTTCTTTGTTGCCGTATCAAAAGTAAAGGAAGAGCTAGAAGTCGATACATGAATCTTATTACCGATAACAACATAGGCTCGGAATTGAGGGTCTTGGAAGAACTTAGAGTCGGGTCTAAGAAAAGGTGGACGAGGAAGTTTTTCCCAAGAGTTTGCTTTGGCAGCATAGAGACTGGTGTTCCAGCAAGGACATATGGCTTTCCTTCCACCACAATGATCAATGGAGAAGCCATCCCTGAAAGCATTTCACCAACTTGAGATGCCACATTGGTTTCAGAATTTGCAAGGTCAAGCGTGAAGACCTTTGGGTTGTAGTTATATAGACTATACCTGAAGAAATTATTCATTGTGTCAAATAATAAATGATTTGTGTATTGCTCCATAAATTATGGGATATGATTGAATTTGTGGATATTATTTTTGTTATTCAGTAGTGGCCGAGTATTGTGTATAGAAAATTTTACCTAACTTGTCTTTATCAAATACGACGTATTTTGCAGTTCCTTATTTGTAGCATTACATAAACATTGTGAGTAGTAATTTGTGACTATATACTGATTTTTCTTCATCCTATAAATATTGGTGTTATTGATGTAAATAAATTATGTGTTAATTACACTTTTCTGCCCTATTTTTTTTTTTTTTTTTAAATTCATTTCACTTTGGTCCCTATTGTTTAATTTGAACAATTTGATCTCTAGACTGTAAATCCAATTTCAACTTGGTCCTTCTTTCTAAATTTTTGTTAATTTTGCCTATGTATATACGTTAGAAAATTGAGAAATGTTCCAAAATTAATTTTAACCTTCAATTTGGATGAAATGGCCAAATTGAAACTACACTTAAAATTTAAGAACTAAAATATTCAATTTAAAATTATAAAGGCTAAAGTGCAATTTAAATAAAACTACAACCATCAAAAGGGTAACTAACTCTTATTTTTTTTAATCAGCGAAAATCAATTGTTAGTTGTTAGATTTGTACATATGAGAGTTGGTACCCCTAAAGAGTGTTTGCTCTCTTAATTCAACTGCTCTAAGTAGAGTTGAACCCATGACCTTCCCGTAAGGAAGAACTTAAAAAAGTCTTCGTGATTAATTAGATTAGGCCTAGTTGGTCTTACATTCTATTTTTTTTAATTCTAAAATCTAGCACAATATAAGAAATTCCACTTAATAGACTGTATAAAACATTGCTTATAAGTTATAGGCTAAATTTCACTGACACCCCTTGAGGTTTATGTTTATTACAGTTCTCCCCTTCACTTTTTGAAAATTACATCTCCCTCCCTGAGGTTTAAAGTTTCATTACAGATTCCCTTTCAGCAATTTAATTTTTTTAAATACCAATTTTGCCGTCACTGGGTAAATTACATTGACACCCCTGTAAGGCATAGTGGTTGGCTTTGACAAAACGGGAGCTTAGCCCGACGCTCCTAGCAACGATCCGGTGCCTGTACACCTATATATATATATATATATATATGAGCAGTGAGCTAAAGCCCAGTGAATAACATATGCGTAAAGAGATTAAGAATGAATGTCCTTTCAGTATTGAAAACAGTCATTTAAACAGTATATCAGTCATTCAGTTTGTGGCTCATAATTCATGCCATAACAGTCATTCAGAAACTATAATAGTCATATGTGGTATATCCAATAGCAAAGCAGTACAGTAGGTCTTAACAGATCGAGCAGTCAATGATGGCCATCAATAATGGTTCCAAACATGGGAACCGACAGAGATCTCTGTAACAGTAGCAGTCAATAACAGTAAATTGCTATGGATGCCACGAATACAATTTACAAATAGGACAAACATTCATTCAGTAAACAGTGTCATTTGATATAGTACAGTCATTGTTCAGAAATTAATCTCAATTGAACATATCTTTACAACATTGTTACTCACAGAGTTCAGGGCTACAGATAAGCTAGTACGCGCTCTCAGATGCCAACCCTACACAGTTACAGAGTGAACACACACTAAGCTACACAGTTGGGAAATAATAACTTAATCCCTATCTTGACTCGGTGTGGTTCTACATCAATATCCTCATTAAGATGCCTTAAACTAGGCCTAGGAATACCTAGGATGGAATGAGGATGCAAAGATGTACTTTAAAAACATTTTCAAAATTTTCAGAAAACAGAGGTCCCGCTCGAGCGTCACTTACCTCGCTCGAGCGGACATGCAAACAAAAGCCTCTGCTTGAGCGTAAACTTTCCTGCTCGAGCGGATTGCAAAAGTACTGGATGTGTGAAAATCACGCTCGATGGGCGCTCGATACCCGCTCGAGCGTGTGACATAAGCCCTCGCTCAAGCGTGCAAAACCTCGTTCAAGCGGACTGTAAACACAACAAAAGTGCTTGATGCATGAATTTCCCGCTCGAGCGCCACTTACCCCGCTCGAGCGGGAGTCCAAAATCTGGAATTTCCAGATTTGAACCTCAAGCTCAAAATCAAGTTTCAATATACCAAATTCGATCCTTTTGGGCTAATTTTCTGGAAAACACTTTAAAACTCATAATATAACATGATTCAAAGCTCAATTTGGAAAATCAAGGCCCAAAGGTGAGTCAATTAAACCCAATTTCAAACAAAACTTCAAGAACATACTTTAAATGTAACATGCATGTGTTCAATCAAATTCAAAGCTCAATTACTTGCTCAAATAAGCTCAATTGCCTCAAAAACAAGATCAATTCATGGACTAAGCTCAAGATATGAACATGCATGTGGAATTTCATGAAGAACAACCTCAAAATGCAAGACCATGCACATGCATGCATGGATTAAGCTCCAATTCAACAATCTACAACCAATTTATGATCTTAAGCTCCTATTTACCATGAACCATGCAACAATTCACAAACAAGAAGGTAAATGTCCTACCTTAGGTCTTGAATGCAAGATATGGAAACTCAATATGCAATTCTCCTTCAAATCTTCCAATTCTCTAAACAATTCTCTAGATAAAGCCAAGTTTCTCTACCCCTCTCTCTCTCAAACGGTTTTGCTCTCTAAAAGGCTGAGGGAAAAGTTGTATCAAAAGTGTATAAGGTGAAGAGAGGTTAGCTTAGATTACTCCACTAGGTGGCAAACTTGTAGATAAGTCCAACTCTTGTAATTTATCAACATTTAATCTAATTTAATCATACCAAATCACATTTCAATTAAATATACCATAAAATCATATAAATCTTAATTAGTACAAAACATCAATCAATTTCAGATTCGGTCGCCGATAAGGCCTATGAATAGATAATTTAACAGTCAACAGATAGAATTGCATTCAAACTAGCACAATCAATCAATCAAATTAGTAATTCAGTCAGTCAGTCAATTAACATGCTTAATCATAGATTAGCACTAATCAGTGTTATTATCAGTAAACAGTGGTGAGGGTTGTCACAACCCCTCACATTTTAGAAATTACAATCCCCTCCCTAAGATTTAAAGTAGCATTACCAATTGCCCCCTCGGTTAGTATTAGTTGGAAAAAAATTCATTGGAAAAAAAAAATTAATTGGAAAAAAAATTATTTGAAAAAAAAATTAATTGAAAAAAAATTTGTTTGTAAAATTTTTAAATTTTTGTTTAAAAACCAACGTAAACTCATTTTTTGAATTTACGTTTTTTCTTCAAATTTATAAACTGAGACAACCATTTATAAACCAAAAAAATTATCAAACAAGTTTTTATGACAGTTTTTAAAATTTTTGTAAATATAAATTGAAAACTGAAAATGAAATGGTTACTAAATAGGTTTCAGATGGTAAAAATGTCGTAAAATTAACAAATAATTAAATAAGTTACCAACGTAAAAAATGACTTATCAAAAGATTCATAGGCTATGTATGGTTTGATTTTTAGAAATTTTTTTCAAAATTAAAAATTAATTTGGATAAGAAATAAAAAATAAAAAATAATTACCATTTTTATATAATTTTTATCTTTCGAGTGGCTAGAAATAATTTTTTACAAATTAAATTGAAACGGCCATACGTATGCATATAACCTACCTAAAAGTTTAAATGATAATTATTTTTTACTCTTAAATGATAATTATTTTTTATTTTTTATTTCTTAACCAAATTTATTTTTATTTTTTTTAAAAAAATTCTAAAAATCAAACCATACATAACCTAAGACTCATTTGATAAGTCATTTTTTACGTTAGTAACTTATTTAATTATTTGTTAATTTTGCGACATTTTTACCATCTGTGCGGGGAGCAAATATTCGGGCAAGCCCGCACGCCTTTCTTCCAAGCTCCTGTCAATCCGATCGACCTGCGAGCACAACAGCGGTGAGCTACCCGGCGGTGTGTGGCCGAAAACCCCTCTGACGATCAAGTTAGACACACACACACAGGGATAGAGAGGGAGAGGGGACTGAGTGGTGTTTAGTATTTCTCTTACCGAATGTTCATCTGCCTCAGCATGAGGGGCGCAGACTTGCTTATATACCTTCTGCGCCCCAAATCTACTCACATTCGTCTCTCGACATGTGATGCTGCTATCCCATCTGTCAGCACAAATCTTACTGAACATCACCTAACCCGACTGCTAGCCCACTGTATTGGGAGCTCGGCAGCCGGGTTGTAGCATCTCGGCTTTCAACGGCCATGCTGCGACTCATGCCCAGGTGCCCCTCAACAACCGAGCTCCTTTCCAGCTATGCTCGACTGCATTCCGGCGAAGCCAAGCTTGAGATTAGTCATACCGGTCAACCAAAGTCCTTCCTACCGAGCTTCGGGTATGAGCCTTCACGCCGAGCTATGGATGCTTGCTTTCCAACCGCGCAACACATAAACCGTGGAACCCTTACTTGACCGGCCTCCGTGCCGACAAGGTGAAGTAGCTCAGTTCCACATGCGCTTGCCATTGCAGAGCAAAAATCACTTCTGGGTGGACCCGGGATACCACGGCCCAAATGTGTTCGGCCCACAATTTGCCTGGTATTACCATGGCCCAATCCAGACCATATTTTTCCCTCTCAATTGCCCCTTAATTCCGTCCACGCTAGCGTGACCGGGATTACCTATTCCGACTGGGATGAACTCTTCCTCTGTTCATAATTTGCAAGAGGCAAACCAGGCTAATTTCCGTGCTTGGTTCCTTGTCTTGCTCGGCCGACGCTTCGTCTGACCTTCCTGTCTCTTCAACTCTGACGCTGCCATTAATGGGGTCACGTGTCAATCTCTCATTGGTCCTCGAGCAGCCAACCCAGCCGTCCCCTGAAATTCGAATTTGGGCGGTTTTCCTTCTCAATAAACATGTCCCCTCCCTCTTTGATTCATTCTCACTAACATTCCTCCGTTTCAAGCGTCTCTGAGCTCTTGCCCTTTCTCTCTCGCCATCCCTGAACTCGCGTTCGAAGAAGGAGCCTCTGCCTTTCATTGGTAAGTCCCCCAGCCCTTGTTATTACTATTTTCATTTCATATTTTTTTTTCTTTATGGCACCAAATCCGTAGGTTTTAAGGCCTTCCCCACCCAAAACCTTCAATGCCCCTTAGTTTCTTCGCTGTTCTTCAATTTCCCTGATGAACAATGAAGATCTGGGGCGGACCAGGCTCCATATCTTCATCCGATCCCAAAAATCATTCAGACCGAGCAAATCTTTAGTTTGTCCCAACCTTAGTAGAAACCGGGGTAGCAAAAAGGACTTGGCCGCTCGACCGGGCTAATCTCTGGTTCGCTTGAGCGACCGAGCTCCTTGGCTAGCCTTTACGACCACGGTGGTTTGGCACAATCCATGACCGAGCTCAAGTCTAGCTCGTTTTGCGCGACCTCGCTCCCACTTACAATTACCCTCCGTTTTCCTGCAGAGTCCAAGGGGACCAAAGACCAATTCTGAGGCTCTCAACGACCGAGCAGCCATTAATTCCCAGCCTGTGCCAAATCACCTCAGCCGAGCTAAATTAGTCGGCCACACATGGGGAAATTTCGCTTCCTTGTGGACACATCTGCTGCCTTGGCACCCTTCAGGGAAGAATACGGTATCCCGACAGATGTCCATTTAGAGCTCACCGAGATGGAAACAACCCCTTGGGACAGGCTTGACCAATGCCCCTTCACCGCGCTGTCAGTAATTGAAGGAGGCCTCCGCTTCCCGGTCAACCCTTTGATGACCGAATTTCTGCGCCGCACCGGGCTAGCACCCACCCAAGTTGCGACCAATACTTACCGAATAATCAATGGCGTGCACGAGCTAAACAACCGGCTAGGAACAAACTTAGGTTTAATCGAGATACTACGACAATACACCCTTGGGCACACCGACGACGGCCTGGCCTATTATTTAAAAATAAGACCGGGCAAAGAGAAAATAGTGACTGGCACCCCAGATAAGGACTTACATGATGACGACTTCTTCTGGGTGTCTGGCAATTATGAAACAGCCGACGTACCGGGCTGGTTCATCAGCAAGAACTTTGGTTCCACATGTAAGCCGCGCTAATTTGCTCGGTTAATTTCCTGCCTTCAACATTCTGTACTTAACCATTTTTCCTGTTTCTTTTGCAGAAATTCAAGCCTTGCAATCTAACTACCAATATCCCAACGTAGAAACCATCCGGACCGTGCTCCGTTACAGCCACCGGGATTGTAACGAGTTACTCGGCTACACTCCAACCTACAGATACTCAGCTCCACGCCGGAGCAAAGTTACGGACTTTCTCCGTGCTCCAACACCTCCTCCAGACCCAACTCTACTGGACGTGCCACTAATCCGGCTGACCGAAGAACAAGAGATGGCAAAACGAAGCCGCATCAAGAACCTCCTCACAGCAACCTCAGCCGAGATACCGAGCATCATCACCCACTCTCAAGCTGCCAGTTAATCCAGCGGCCCCATGGTCACCTTGGCATCTCTAGGTGCCGAGCAACCCAGACAAGAAGCTCGCCGGGCTGGCAAAAGGCCTCGCGCAGGCCCATCTGCCGAGCTGGTTGCCGAGCTAACCACCGAGTAACCCACCAACACTATCGACGCAACACCACCGTGGCGACCACAGCTAAAGCACTGGGGAAAGGACGTACCGGCTACCGCTTCCATCAAGGGCGACAAAGTGCACCTGCTCGCCTTTGACCTTTCCAAAGCCCTTCTCCTACCGAGCGACGTGGTTGGCAGCGACCACGTTCTTGACACCTGGTTGGTGAAATCGTCTGTTAAGTCCATGGCCAGGGTAAGTCTCAATCTTTCACTGAAATTTTTACCTAGTGTTTGCACGGTTTCCTCTCTGATCAAACTTTCTTCTTGCACTCCATCCAGAAGCAACACTTGGTCATTGAGCGAATCCATCAACTGCAGCAGAAGGCGAATGGCACTGCCGGCCAAGTCCAGAGTCTTCAAACCGAGCTCGGCCGAGCAAAATCTTCACTGCAAATTGCTAACGCTAACAATAACAAGTTGCTCGGCCAGCTCGGCGAGGCCGAGAAAAAGAGGGATGAGCTCCAGGCTGAGCTGGATGCACTTAAAAAGTTGAGGGAGAATGAGTGTGAAGACGCCAACAACGCCGGCTTTAAGGAAGCCGAGGATAGCTACAAAAAATAGGTCTTCGCCACTCAAGACATTTATTTTAAGGCGGGTTGGAAGTCTGCCTGCGAAAAGTTCGGTCAAGGTCCTAATACCGACGTGTTTGCCACTCCACCGGCTGCCTTCCTACTGGTCTATCTCGTGCCATATGCCAACGACGTCTTCAGCGCGTTGCAGGCTGAGGCCGAGGAAGGACTTGATGGAGAAACTGAGGCAGATGCTGAGGGAGAGGACCACCAAGAGTTAGAAGAGCTCGGCCAGACTGAGGCCGATGCCCAAGACCAACCTTCAACGGTCAACTTAGAAACAACCGAGGACGAATTCACCAACCTTTCCCCTTTAGCTTAGTTTTCTGTTTCTTGCTTCTTGCTTTGCACATGTAACCGGGCTATTTGCCCCACCTTTTGTACTTCTTTTTACATCAATGAAAAATATCGAATTTCATCAAGGGTTTGCACAGTCCTAAAGCTGATTGACTTCAACCGGGAAAAATACATCGGCAAGACAAACCTCATTAATTAACTCATATAACCAGAATAAATCATCTCGGTTGAGAATAACTAAGTTGAACAAAACATCAATTTCAATAGCCGAAGTAAATCATCTCGGTTTTACTCTCGGAGTTGAACAAAACTGGAATAAACCATCTCGGTTGAGAATAACTAAGCTGAACAAAACATCAAGTCTTTCAGCCGGAATAAACCATCTTGGTTGAGAAGAACTAAGTTGAACAAAACATCAACTTCATTAACCGGGGTAAATCATCTCGGTTTAACTCTCGGAGTTGAACAAAACATCAACTTCATTAGCCAGAGTAAATCATCTCGGTTTTACTCTCGGAGTTGAACAAAACATCAACTCTTTCAACCAGAATAAACCATCTCGGTTGAGAATAACTAAACTGAACAAAACATCAACTCTTTCAACCGGAGTAAATCATCTCGGTTGAGAATTAAAAAAGCAATAAGTAGAATGCTCAAGGTAAATAAGGGACACTTTTATATATTGACAAAAAGAATTACATTCTGAAATGTAAGGCAAAAAAGTCCTTTGCACAAAAAGAAAGCAAAAGCTAGAAATGATACAGTTTGAGGTTGGCCGCATTCCATGGCCGGGGTATTACTCTACCATCCAAGTCCTCCAAGTGGTAGGCCCCCTTGCCCGCTAGACCAGTTATCTTGTAGGGTCCTTCCCAATTTGCCCCCAACTTGCCTTTACCTGGCACTAGGGTATTGCCCATGACTTTCCTCAAGACCCAATCTCCTACTTTGAACGGTCTGGGGTGCACCGTTTTGTTGTATTTCCTTGAGAGCTCTTGTTGGTAGGCAGCCACATGGATGAGAGCCTTTTCTCGGCGTTTGTCCCAAGATCTAGTTCAAGGGCAATGGCTTCGGCGTTCAGCTCGGGTTCAAAGCTTTCACGTCTGAGGGTGGGCATGCCGACTTCCAAAGGTATGACTGCCTCCATGCCATAAGCCAAAGCAAATGGAGTTTCCCCAGTAGACCACCACGGGGTTGTTCGGTATGCCCAAAGGACGCTGGGGAGTTCCTCAGCCCACTTCCCCTTGTCATTTTCCTGCTGTTTCTTCAACCCATCAAGTATGATCTTGTTCGACGCCTCGGCTTGGCCATTGGACTGTGGGTAAGCCGGAGTAGAGTTGTAGAATTCAATCTTTAAATCTTCACAAAACCCTCTGAATAGGCGACCGTCAACCTGGGTGCCGTTATCAGAGATCAAAATTTTGGAGACGCCAAACCGCGTGACCACGTTCTGCCAGACAAACCGCTTCACGTCTTTCTCCTTGATTGTTGCCAAAGGCTCCGCGTCAACCCATTTGGTGAAGTAGTCTGTGGCCGCGATGAAGAACTTCCGGTTGCCTGGTACGGTTGGTAGCGGCCCCACTATATCTAGCCCCTACATCGCGAAGGGCCAAGGGCTGGTGAGGGGAAGAAGTTCCCTGGCTGGCTGGTGGATCTGGTGGGCAAACTTCTGGCATTTTTCACACTTGCGAACATATTTCTGGGCTTCGACTTGCATGCACGGCCACTAATAGCCTTGCGAAATAGCTCGGTAGGCCAAGGACCTGCCCCCTATATGACTGCCACAGATGCCTTCGTGAATTTCGTAAAGGAAGGCTTCCATGCTGCTCGGGTGCACACACTTTAGGTAGGGACCGGTGAAAGACGTCTTGTATAAAGCGCCTGATGGAAAAAGCCAAAACCGCTTGAACTTCACCCGCACTTTATGCGCTTCCGAGGGAAAGCTCATCACCTGATGATAGGTCGACGCTACGGCTTGCATAGCGTGAAGCCATCCCCTTCCAAGGATCAAATTATAAGTGGATGGCACCTGCAACACCCAGAACTCCACTTGTTTGACCATGGATCCCGCTTTGACCGGCAGGATAATCTTTCCCAAAGGCCACTCCAGTTGGGAGTTGAAACCAACCAGTGGCGAAGTTGCCGGGGCCAAATCTGTATCTCGGAGCTTGAGCTGTTTGAAAGCGTCGTAGTACATGATCTCGACCGAGCTTCCCTGATCGATCAAGATCCGTTTGACATCAAATTCTTTGACGTGGAGTGTAACCACTAGGGCATCGTTGTGTGGCATCTAAATGCACTCTAGGTCTCTTGAAGAGAAACTGATCACATCTTTCCCTTCGGTCTTCCCCTTCTTGATCGCAGGCTGAATCGACAAAACTTCCCTCATGTGTTCTGCCTTCTTGATCATACCTCAGAGCTCGCATACACGCGCCGGTTCCACTATGCCGTGGATGACATTAACAACCCCTTGTGGAGGCATATCTCGGTCATCCGGTCCCCGCGGGTCAGCCGGAGCTTGATTGGCCTTCGCGCCTCCATCGATGTAAAGGTCCAGGTGTCTGGCCGCGACTAGCTCTTCCAAGTGTTGCCTCAAAGGCAAACAGTCCTCTGTCCGGTGGCCTCGCTCCCGGTGAAACGTGCAACGGTACCTCGGATTGAAGCCCTTCTGTCCGTCGCCTAACTTAGCAGGAAACCGGACATACTTCTCGTCACGGATTTCACTAAGTATGCGATAGATTGAAATCTTAAAGACCGTGGTGATGCCTGTCCTTACTTTCAACCTTCTGTTTGCATCGGCTACATCGTCCCGGGGGTAGTCATCCCAGTTATTCCGATGTCCCCTACCCCGATTTTTGCAATTTGAGCCACGGTCCGATTCCTCAGCGCGGTCACTTGATTGGCTGGACTCTTGTCTGACTGCGTGCACTTTACTAGCCGGCCTCTTGTCCGCTGCTACTGGAGTTACCTTCGCGGTATATGCTGATGCATCGTCCTCCACTTGGATGTGTTCATTGATGAGCTGCTTTAGCTGGCCCATGGATGTCAGCTGGTGCATGGTAAGCAAGTCCCGTAGTCTATACCCGACCGGGAGACCATGCTTGTATTGTGTGATAGCAAGGTTGACCGGGCAATCCAAGATCTCATTGAAGGTCTCCCAATATCTGGAGTTGTAGGCTTTCAATGTGTCGCTCGGTTCCATCTTGACATTCAGTAGGTGGTCAACTTCCTTTGGTGTTCTGGTGTTTGTTTTGAAGCGCGTCACAAAGGCTTCGGCCAACTGGTGCCACCTTTCTATGCTCCCCTCCGGCAACCTCTCAAACCATTTTAAGCCCAGCTCGCCCAAGCTTGACGGGAAGATTAGGCACATAAGGGCGTCATTTCGCCTGTGTCCGGCCATAACCTGTCAGAAGTGGCTTACATGCATATAAGGATCGGTTTTACCGTCATAGAGCGTGAACTTTGGCTGGTGGAACCCTGCCAGAAGCGGTGTTGTTTCTATGTCCAAGGAGAAAGGAGTGGCGCTCAGCTTCACCAAATCTGTGTCTAAAGGGAGAGGTGTAACTAGGTGGGGTGGAGGCATTCCGACCTCCTTGCTGGCGTGAACCCCATAGGATAGCCGCTGGAATGCCGGCACCCTCTAAGCCTCTATAGCACGTCCGCGGAGGGACCTCGCTACAGTTCCGACTCGATTTGTGTCACGGTTCTTAATCTGAACCAAAGAGTCCAAATCCGGCAAATCGTTTTGAGAAACAGATTTTTTGAAAAGAAGTGCCAAACATGGACTGTTTTGCCAGATACATAGTCGCCACCTAAATATTTTAAAATGGGAGAATTTAGGAAACCCTGACTCGGTGCCGAAGGTCACGTGTCCGTCATTGCCAAAGTTGCCTCGGCTCGGGAGCTTGGGTACGATTGGGGAAGGTCAGCTATGAGCACCCCCTCTCTCCCGATCCGAAGATCGGCCTCTACTAACCGTGATATCTAGTTTTGAAAACTTAATGTGTTCTTATTCCATTTATTAGCCTAGAATTTCTATGTTATGCGCACAACACACAAGTATAGACTAGATCGCCTAATTTGAAAATAAACATTGCATATCCGTTTGTCTTGAAAACATTTTGGAATTTGCTTCTCGCAAGTAGGCTAAAATACGAATTTCAATAAGTTTTTCCAACTCTGACAATCCAACCTTCACCCACAGGCATTCAAACAGTTTATCACATAAGCATCTAGCCACATGGTAAACATACTGTCATGATAGCATTCACACGCATGCGATATGCTAAAGCATGCAAATACTTACATCGTACTCCGTGCCAAAACAAAGAACTCATTAGCAATCAATGCATGATCCAAGTCCATGTTTAAATGTCTAATGCAACACATACAGGATGCGATTTGGAATAGTCTCGGCTAACCTAAGCATGGCATGTGAAATGCAATCAATTGATGCACGTATTCAATTTGGAATTAAAATACAAATGCAGTTAGCATGATGTACCGAGCCCGGTGCATGCAAGACAAATGTATGGATGCACGCATGCATAGCATAAGGTATGCTAATTTAAATATGCCCTAGTCTACCATCATAAGCAGGTAAGTAAAAGGGAAGAAAGAAGTGGGGATTGGAAGACATGCACACACACGCACCCACACTTATTACAGATTCGCCCTCGCTCGGAGGGACCGAATAAATATTACAAATTAATTAACTACGCAAGCTAATTAAATATTACAAATTGCCTAATCAGTCAACAAACTAATTTAAACTAGGAAAAGCAGTAAACCGTCTCGGGGGGAGAGAGCCAGATGCAGCGCATGCTCGGGTTCTGCTCGGAAGTGCACGGCCATGCATAGTCTGCCTCTGTTTTCCCTGCTCTGCCTCTCTGAAGACTGTCAAAGTCTCAAGGATGCTTCTCTGGATACTGGGAATCACCACCGGCTGAGTAGAATTACCATCGGCAGTGAATTGTGGTCACCGGCACAAAATTAATCCATCGGCTGGTGATTTACTGTCGGTCGGCAATTTATACTGCCGGTCGGCAAAGAATGCCTGTAGAACCTGCAACTCACAGCAGCAGAGGACAGAACTTGCATGGCAATACAATTCAAGCAATGTATGCACCAATCATGTCCCCTATCATGTTTGTGACTCAAAAGGGCATGTGTCTCGATTCTCGGACCACCAATCACGCATTTCCATGCATGATGGCCCAAAGAATCAAGTGTGCAACTTTCATGTCAAATGAAATGCAAACCAAACAAACGAACCAAGGCCCAATTCCTATCACCAAGTCAAGGAACAAGGCATGCATGCAAGATGCAATGCAACCTAGGCATGCAAGATAAGGATGCAACATGGCATGGCAAGACACTTATGCAAGCATACAAACAAACATGAGGCAATGCAAACTGATGAAAACGTGGACTTAGACATGATTTAGGCAACTCTAAATAGGCCTAAAACAGTGGCCAAAAACCAAGGAATTGGGATCAAACATACATACACACATGCAAGTAAGTTGGACCAACACTTAGGCATTAAATAAGCAACTCTAAGGCACACTTGAAAAGGGATATCATGGACAATTAGCATGCAACATAAGCTCTAAAAATCATGTTAAAACATGGTGCCAAACCAAGCAACAAGGCAAGCTAAACATGCAACAATGGTCCAAGCATTCAAGACGATGGTGTCAAACCAAGCAAACAAAATAGACCAAGCATGCAATGAATGGCCCAAGTACTTGAAGCAAGTCAAAGGGACTTGAACCATGACTAAGCCAACCAAGCCTCACAAGGCTAAGAGGGCTTAAAATAGATTCAAGGCAGACCTAGACCATGCAAAGGGGACTCTTAGATGGCATCTAAGTGGCTCAAATTCAAAGTATGAACAAATGCCAAAACATGGAATATGCAAGACAAGCTTCCAAAACTTCAAAGAGGCATCCAAGGCAAACATATGAGCATGTCAAAGGGACTGAAATAACATGTAGGGTGGTTCCAAACCACCGAAATGATGCAAGCAACACATACTACACATTCACATACTTGAAGCATACAAGCTCAAATACAAAGGAGCTATACTATGCATGCCAAGATCAACCCAAACAACTATGGACAGACCTAAAACATGGCAAAATGAGCACAAAACCTTCACAAGGCTAAACCTAAAACATGCTAGAGCAAAAGCTAACAACCTAAGGCATATTAAGGCAATAACAAGGCATTACATGGTAGGTATGCTAAGTATGCATGGTGTACCAAAACCAACACACAACAAGGTTATATCATGGCATAATGAGCATGGAAAACAGCCAAGACATGATCAATACACACTCTAACATGATGCTCCCTCAAGAGGCCCAAAAGGGTCCATTTCAAGCACAACAAGGAGAGGGGGTGGCCCTCTCCTCCCTAGGACCTCAAGGCACCATCTCCACCACTGAAATTCCTCAAGATTTCAATGGTGAAGAGGCCCAAACACCTAAGTCTTGAAACTCACTCAAAATGGGGCCTTTCAAGGCCTAAGAGGGGTCAAACACCCTCAAACCACAAAGCACTCTTAATAAACAATCAAGAGGGCTAAAAAAAAGAAATTTTTTGTCTTATACAATAAGTACGAAAACAGCTCTAAGATAGGTAGAAAAGCAATGCAAAAATGGGGAATAAAAGGAAAGTTTCTCACCCTTGTAGATCACCTTCACAAATGATGCCCCAATAGCCTTCCTTGGCTTGAATCCAACTCCAAAACACCAAAACCAGCCCCTTAGAACCTCAGTAGCCAAAGGAAGGTGAAACACTAGGTGTTTGTGTGCAATAGTATGAACTAAACACTATTTTACACGTAAAATGAGAGAGAGGTATAGAGATAGAATATGTATGGAACCCTAAACCTAAAACTAGAGCTCTCACACAACTTTTCTCTCTAAAATGTCTAACCCTAGAACAAGGAGAAGAGCTCTCCTCTTATAGAAGTCCTCATTTGCAAAGCTTTCCAAACAAGCTTGTTAGAGGGAAATCCCTCCATACACGTGTATGGAGGGGAACAGAGTGGGTGCCAGCTATCATAGCTGGCACAAAATATCTACAAAAAGTAGATGAACAGTAGTCGGCTGCTCATAATTATCATTTTGACAAAATGGAGTGCCGACCGGCAACAAAGAATGCCGACCAGCAATATACATTGCCGATGGCAACAAAACACTAGCCGGTGGCCTCTGGCCATGGCCGGTGATGTGTGGGGATGCCTCACAAGGCATTCCCTGCCCCTCCAAGGCAAAACACAAGTGTTTGGTGCAAAACCAGACACTAAACAGTCGAGTTCGGAGATCTTGAGGCAAGGCGCGTAGCCGAGACCTCCGGGAACTCTAAACGAACACAAACATGGATGATCACCGGGTGTTCAAACAGTGACGTCCAAGTCTGGAGGACGGTCAAAAATGGGGTGTCTACAGCCTCCCACCGGCGAGCTCGTTCCTTCAAGACTACCCGCATATCCTCTGAACGAGTAGAATAAGAATACCCCGACGTTGTCGCCGGACGTGAGGGCCGATAGGTGCTGTCTTGCGTGCTGGACTTCTCTTCGTGCTGGTCGGAATCTCCAACCTTGTAACTTCTGGTGATGGAAATGGACGCAGTGTGTCGCTGACTCTGATTGCCTAAACGGCGGGGTTGGGTGCGCTCACTGTGGTCTCCCACTCCAGTTACACCCTTCCCTTTAACATGCCGCTTCAGCTCCTCTATCTTCGCCGTCATTCGCCGGATGACGGCGTCCTGGTCCCTTAACTTGTGTTTTAGACATCTGACATGTGATTCTCTCCACCGCCGATGACCGTCTGGACTCCGTGAATGACCATAACTTCTTCCGCGCTTATCCCGCGCATCTCTTGAATGTTCTCCTGGAGAAGTCTCCAGGTCCGCCAATGGAGGAACGATGGTGGGATGTCCTTCTCTCCGTCTGCCGGACTCCGGGGTAACTCCGTCGATGGCAAACAACAGAATCTCGTCGTTGTTTGCCATGGACGGCGATCAGATGAGCCTGGAAGACAAGGTTTTGTCTGTCAAGCTTCCCACAGACGGCGCCAATTGTGCGGGGAGCAAATATTTGGGCAAGCCCGCACTCCTTTCTTCCAAGCTCCTGTCAATCCGATCAACCTGCGAGCATAATGGCGGTGAGCTACCCGGCGGTGTGTGGCCGGAAAACCCCTCCGACGATCAAGTTAGACACACACACAGGGATAGAGAGAGAGAGGGGACTGAGTGGTGTTTAGTGTTTCTCTTACCAAATGTTCATCTGCCTCAGCATGGGGGGCGCAGACTTGCTTATATACCTTATGCGCCCCAAATCTACTCACATTTGTCTCTCGACATGTGATGCTGCTATCTAATCTATCAGCACAAATCTTGCTGAACATCACCTAACCCGACTGCCAGCCCACTGTATTGGCAGCTCGGCAGCCGGGCTGTAGCATCTCGGCTGTCAACGGCCATGCTGCGATTCATGCCCAGGTGCCCCCCAACAACCGAGCTCCTTTCCAGCCATGCTCGACTGCATTCCGGCGAAGCCAAGCTTGAGATTAGTCATACCGGTCAACCAAAGTCCTTCCTGCCAAGCTTCGGGCATAAGCCTTCACGCCGAGCTATGGATGCGTGCTTTCCAACCGCGCAACACATAAACCGTGGAACCCTTACTTGACCGGCCTTCGTACCGACAAGGTGAAGTAGCTCGGTTCCACATACCCTTGCCATTGCCGAGCAAAAATCACTTCTGGGTGGACCCGGGATACCACAGCCCAAATGTGTTCGGCCCACAATTTGCCTGGTATTACCATGGCCCAATCCAGACCATATTTTTCCCTCTCACCATCTGAGGCCTGTTTGGTAACTATTTCGTTTTCAGTTTTCAATATTTACAAAAATTTAAAAAACTGTCATAAAAACTTGTTTAATAATTTTTTTGGTTTATAAATTATTGTCTCAGTTTATAGATTTGAGGAAAAAACGTAAATTCAAAAAATGAGTTTGCGTTGATTTTTCAACAGAAATTTAAAAATTTTACTAACAAATTTTTTTTTAATTAATTTTTTTTCAACAGAAATTCAAAAAATGAGTTTACGTTGGTTTTTCAACAGAAATTTAAAATTTTTACTAAAATTTTTTTTTTCAATTAATTTTTTTTTCAACTAATACTAACCGAGGGGGGCAATTGGTAATGCTACTTTAAACTTTGGGGAGGGGATTGTAATTTCTAAAATGCGAGGGGTGTCAATGTAATTTACCCAATGAGGGCAAAATTGGTATTTAAAAAAATTAAATTGCTAAGGGGGAATCCGTAATGAAACTTTAAACCTCAAGGAGGGAGATGTAATTTTCAAAATGTGAGGGAAAAAATTGTAATAAACATAAACCTCAGGGGGTGTCAGTGTAATTTACCCTAAGTTATAACAACTAATAATTTTTATAAATATTTAATTAATAAGAAATTTCACTTAATAAACAGTATAAAACATTGCTTATAAGTTATAACAATTGAGTAATAAGAAATTTACTTAATTCCGATTTAATATATAAATATTTATAAAAGAATATTAACATATACTGTTATAATCTCACAACTGTTGCCATCACTGTCATTACAACCACTATCATCGCCATTACTACCTCAACCACCACCATCCACCACTCTTCCACGGCCACCATCTTTATCACCATTGTCATTATTACACTTGGGTTTGATTTTTTTTAAAGCCATGCATTCTTAAATCCTTTCAACTCTATATAGTTTTTCAAAATGAACTTGATAGTTTATCAAATTAAAGAAAAAAAACTAGCCATCTTTTATGGTTTTACTTTTTTCAAATATTATTTTCATAATGTTAAGAACAAAAAAAATGTGATTTTAAATTCTAATGTTTTAGCAAATTAATTTCCACTAGGATTCTATATTGCAAAATATTTTGAACCAATTATTTACTAGCTATTTCCATGTCATGTTTTAGTATCTATTTTAATGATTTATATAATTATGATTATATTATAAGAGATGATTAAATGAAGTTTTATTGCATTTAAGACGTACTTCAGATTTTTTTTTCTCCAAAATTTGAAATTATTGCTCATAATAAATATTTATAGGATTTCCTGGTACTTTGAAGGAAAAGTAGGACGTATATGTAGTTTTTCCAAATATATTACATTTTGTATATACATTATATATATATATATATATATATATTCGAGGTGTTGCAAATATGTGTGAGAGTGTTGCACATGTAGATGTGCACACAGTGTCCGATTCTAGTCCGGTGCCACTACGTAGTGTGGATAATGTGAGTTTGTTGGACCATGAAGTGCAAGTGTTACCGCACCTCGAGGATGGTAGGCATGGCGTGGCTGGGCAAAATTTGTTTGTGCCCAAAATTAACACTAAAGTGAGGAAAGAACTAAGGCTGAAAGATAATGACTACCCTTTAGGTTGGGAACGTGGAAAAAGAATAATCACACACACAAAGGAGGGTCTAGAAGTTGACAACTGTAATGTGAATTCCGTTGTGATTGATGTTGACACAGTTGGCGTGCCTACCAGAAAATGGCCTGGTTTGGAGTTGAACAACCGCTTTGGGGTATGGAAAATAATGATGTTTGAAGAGAAAGAGAAAATAACAAAGGCTTACGAATGGAATAGTGATGGGTATGTGTGGGAGTACACGAATCAGAGACTTTAAAAAAAATATCATTTTTCAAAATATTTTATATATTTAGAAATTTAAAACAAATACATATTTTTTTATTTTAAATATATAATTTTTATAATAAATATTTTCTTATTTTTTAATTTTAAATATTTTATTTATTTTTTAAATATTTTTTTAATTTTAATATTTTTTTAATATTTAATTTTTTATAATTTTAAATCCTACATATATATCTAAATCATAACAAATTATTTGGCCAATACTTTAAAAAATAAGAAAATATTTTTTAAAAAAATTGAAAAAAATAAAAAATATTTTTCTCCAAAAATAAAAAAATATTTTCCAAAAAAATATTTTTTTCAAAAAGATAAAAAATAATTTTACAGAACAAAATAAAAAATTTATTTTTTTGACATATATTTTTTTTGTTTTAAAAATAGAGTTTAGAATTTTGAAAAGAATTTTGAATTAAATGTTTAATTATGAGTTTTGAAATTTTTTTAATTAGAATCATAATTCTAAAATTAAACTAAATGTTACCTTTATTTATTTATTTTTATGATTTGGTAATACAATTCGTGCACTGAGACAAATTAACATAAATATGTAATCCTATAAATCTAAAAAAAATTAGATTCATTTTATACTTGTTGAATCACACATTTTTATTTTAAATCACAATACACGACACATAAATTGAATCTAAGTCACACATTATTATTCTGGAGAAAATTACAAGAAATTATTTAAGCGTCTACACATTTTTAGTCCTAAGAGCAACCAAACTTCCCAAATTATCATCCAAGCAAGCCATGTAATTTCTTGTTGAAGTCATCAATATAAGAGGACTCCAAATCTTTGTTCAACAAGAACTCTCTCATCTTTCCATGGCTCTCCCTCACCTCCTTTCCAATTTTACTCTCTTCATCCATTACAACCCCCACTGCTTTACACACGCTCTCCCTTGTAAAGAACCCATCTTCTAATTTCTCAACCTCTACTCCAACCTTCAAATTCCTACTCATCATCCTAGCATTAATAATATGATCCCTAACATTTGGCAGCAGCACCAACTGACACGTGTTCACCAGCGCTTCAGATAACGAACTTGACCCGCAATATGTAATAAAATAATCCACGGAAGAATGTTCTAGAATCAACTGTTGCTATACCCAACCCCCATTGCGGATGGATGTGGCAGATGATCTTGTCGAGGAAAGGATACGCATGGCTCATCCACCTGGTGATGGCATGCGAGTAAAGTCAAATGATTTGTACAACCCGGTGCGTAATGCAGTTAATGATGTGGTAGTTGCCACCGAAGTGGAGAAAGCATTGAATCCAATGGCAGACATAGAAATGCAGAACAAAGCTAATAAGCGGACAATAGCAAAGCTAGAGGAGGAACTTGTTAGGTTGAAGAGTAAAATGGAGTTGCAAGCCGTGAACATTGTTGGTGGGTTCGAGTGTGTAATGAAGGTGAAAGACGAGGAAATCCAAAAGTTACAAAATGAAAACAAAGAAATGTGGCAAACAATATCAATTCTAGAGGACCAGCTGGCTGACCATCAGGTGCACAATGTTACGCAAGCTTTTCGTAAAGTTGACGTCACCGCTATTGGTGCGAGTCGGTACGGAGTTGAAAGTGGGATCGATGTGGCGGTTGTGTATGATGTCACGCCTATTCGAGGTGTTGCAAATATGTGTGAGAGTGTTGCACATGTAGATGTGCACACAGTGTCCGATTCTAGTCCGGTGCCACTACGTAGTGTGGATAATGTGAGTTTGTTGGACCATGAAGTGCAAGTGTTACCGCACCTCGAGGATGGTAGGCATGGCGTGGCTGGGCAAAATTTGTTTGTGCCCAAAATTAACACTAAAGTGAGGAAAGAACTAAGGCTGAAAGATAATGACTACCCTTTAGGTTGGGAACGTGGAAAAAGAATAATCACACACACAAAGGAGGGTCTAGAAGTTGACAACTGTAATGTGAATTCCGTTGTGATTGATGTTGACACAGTTGGCGTGCCTACCAGAAAATGGCCTGGTTTGGAGTTGAACAACCGCTTTGGGGTATGGAAAATAATGATGTTTGAAGAGAAAGAGAAAATAACAAAGGCTTACGAATGGAATAGTGATGGGTATGTGTGGGAGTACACGAAAATTTAATTACCCGTCATGAATACAGTTTTTGGTTAACTGATGTGTTTGTTTTCTGTGCAGGGCTGTTATATGGACTGGGGTTGACAATGGTGTGTCGATGTATTTTACCGATATTAAAAATCTTGTACGTAGAGAGAGTGTACGTAGCAATGTAAGACGACTTACTGACATTTGTGTTACATGTGTTGTGCAATTTTTGGAAACACTATACAATGTAGGTTGTCATAAGCAGTATTTTCGGATGACTTTGGTAACACATGTGTTGTTTGTTTCACAGCAGGTAATTGATACGTATGCAGATATACTACTGAAAGAGCGGGCGAACGTTGATGTAGCGACCCTAATTTTCTTAAGTCATTTATTTATTATTATGATTATTATTATCTTATTTTATTTTTGGCTTTATTAATTGTGTGGTCACATGAAAATTTAATGTGATATTTAATGAATTTAATGTGGTGATTAATTAATTTAATTTGTTATTTAATTATATATAATTAATCTAAATATTTATATATTTATATTTGTTAAAAAAAAAAAAAGAGGTGTTATATATATAGGTATATATATATTTTATCTTATATTTATATTTATATTTAGATATATTATAATTATGTTGTATTATATAATATAATATATTATAATGGTTTATTAAGTTAGAATAGGATTAGGTTTTAGTATAATATTATATAAAATGAATTAGGTTAGATTATGGATCAGGGAAATCAAAGAAAAGTAAAGTGAATTTGCAAGGTAAAGGCAGCCGTGGGAGAGAGAGATTGAGAGAGAACAGTGAGGGACGCTGAGAAAGAAAGGGGAAAAGGAAGAAAAGATTAAGGTTTTGTTTTGGTGACTTCATAAATTTTCTAAATATTTCTTTGATCTTTCAAATAATATTGTGAGTATAAAATCTACTTCCCTTGATTTATATTTAATTCGTTGTTTTTTAATTATTTATTTTTATTCAATTGATGTTAGTTTGATTTTATATTTACCTAAAGATGATAGATTGATTTTAATTACTTTGATTAGTTGTGTAGGTAAAGTTTAGAGTTTTTAGATGATTGATTTATTTTTATTATTTTGTTTAGTTGTGTAAGGTTTAGGGTTTTTAGTTGATTGATTGATTTTAATTATTTTGATTAGTTGTGTATGTCAGATTTAGGATTTTTCTATGGATTTATTTTATGGTTGTAATCACACTTATGGTTGTATGAAATTAAAATTAATTAGGAACCCATAGATAAATTCCTTATACTCCACCATGACTCCATGGATTGTTGTTTTATTTGAATGATGGTGAAAAAGAGTGCATAAAAAAAGTGAGGATTATGAGATTTATTTGAATGCCTTAGGCTCGGCATTGTTATGTTTATTCTCATGTGTGAGATGTTGTATATATATATATATTGTTGCCTCGTTCTCATGAGTAGACGAGTGCTTTGATTTGCGCGCGTACGTATATGCTAACCATCCGGGAAGTGTGAGTCAAACTCGAGACGATATCCCCGTGCAAGTTTGGCTTCGGAGCGGTGTTAGGTATATGGGAAGCACATGAGATATATGTGTAGGCCGGAAGGGAAGGGACGAAGTGGTGGAGCTAAGGAATAAAGAATTTAATTATGAATTTATTAGTATAGTGTGTATGGTACTGATATGTACATGAAAAAAAAATAGTATACGATCTTGATAAATTATGAAATTTGAGCAGAAGTATGTATACGTGATTCTAGACAACTTTTGTGTTTTAGCTTTTTATTAAAAAGATCGATTAGAACTTATAATCGGATGATCTTGATTATTGTCGGTTTGATTCATTTTAGCAAGACAGATTTTAGAGGCTGTTTTAACCCACGAAACGAGCTTATTTTTATTGGTTTCGCGAAAACTGAAGTAAAACATTATTCTGCACACTTTTTGTGTTTTGAAATTTTTTGAAAAAAATCATCTTAGGGCAGTTTTTGTTCGTTTGCAGCTTCAGATTTTTCGATTGAATTCTGTCTAGATTTTTATATCAAGTTTTTCTTTTAACCTGTTCAGTTTCTGTTAAATTCGTTCGTGTAGTCTTTTAGGAAATTTGATTCTGTACAACTTTCGTTCTTTGATTTTTGATCAATTCGAATTATTTAAGTATGAAACGGTGTAATTTTATATTTTTTTTCAACAAGTTACTTATAATTAAATTATGCTAACTTTATTTGTTTTGCAGGATGGTGGGTCTTACTAACTTTTCATGCAGGGCTGACCCACCATATTTTTATTTCTATTTTGTCTATTTTATAATCAATTTATATTTCGTTGTGTATGGACAAGAAACTAAATGCTACCGTATCTTAGGAAACTACCCATTCGTCTCGGTGCGGTTGGAACTACTTGTCTTGTCCCGTGATAAGAATTAAATGTATTTTTGTTTGTGTCTGGTGGACACGTGGGTGTTAAATATTGTACTCATACCAGTATACCTGTATACTGACTTGTTTTGTCTCTTGGCAACTCGGGTGCGTTCTGTTTGAGCCCAGCTGAGCTTCCTTTGTAGGATTAGTTGAGGTTACGGTGGTGACGAGAAGTAACTATAGTTTTTGGGCATATCTCTTGGATTTATTTTGTTTTCTTGAGCTTAGGGTTGTTAATAGTTCATGTATTTATTTATTTATTTTTTATGACTTTAGTATTAGAATAATTTGGTATGGTTTGTAACCGTACTTTATTTAAGTTGTTTTGACTAGTTGTTGCTACTTTAATGTTGGACGTATTTGATAGTTATAAAATTATGGTAGATGTTTTGGTTGGCGTTTAGTTTTGTTTCACCCCTAAGATTTGGATGATGGAATATTATTGAGGTTTAGTTCGAATTTAATATTTAATTGTTCGAATTTTGGGGCGTGACATTTTTTTTCCAACTAATACTAACCGAGGGGGCAATTGGTAATGCTACTTTAAACCTTAGAGAGGGGATTGTAATTTCTAAAATGTGAGGGGTGTCAATGTAATTTACCCAGTGACGGCAAAATTGGTATTTAAAAAAATAAAATTATTGAAGGGGGAAATCTGTAATGAAACTTTAAACCTCAGGGAGGGAGATGTAATTTTCAAAAAGTGAGGGGGAGGAACTGTAATAAACATAAACTCAAGGGGGTGTCAGTGAAATTTAGCCTATAACCTATAAGCAATGTTTTATACGGTCTATTAAGTGGAATTTCTTATATTGTGCTAGATTTTAGAATAAAAAAAATAGAATGTAGGATCTACTAGGCCTAATCTAATTAATCACCAAGACTTTTTTAAGTGCTTTCTTACGGGAGGTCATGGGTTCAACTGTACTTAGGGGAGTAAAATTAAGAGAGCAAACACTCTTTAGGGGTACCAACTCTCATATGTACAAATCTAACAACTAACAACTGACTTTCGCTGATTAAAAAAAAATCAGAGTTAGTTACCCTTTTGATGGTTGTAGTTTTATTTAAATTGCACTTCAGCCTTTATAATTTTAAATTGAATATTTTAGTTCTTACATTTTAAGTGTAGTTTCAATTTGGCCATTTCATCCAAATTGAAGGTTAAAATTAATAATTTTGGAACATTTCTCAATTTTCTAACGTGTAGACATAGGCAAAATTAACAAAAATTTAGAAAGAAAGACCAAATTGAAATTGGATTTACAGTGTAGAGACCAAATTGTTCAAATTAAATAATAGGGACCAAAGTGAATTGAATTTGAAAAAAAAAAATTGGGCAGAAAAGCGTAATTACACATAATTACAACTGACTTTCGCTGATTAAAAAAAAATCAGAGTTAGTTACCCTTTTGATGGTTGTAGTTTTATTTAAATTGCACTTTAGCCTTTATAATTTTAAATTGAATATTTTAGTTCTTACATTTTAAGTGTAGTTTCAATTTGGCCATTTCATCCAAATTGAAGGTTAAAATTAATAATTTTGGAACATTTCTCAATTTTCTAACGTGTAGACATAGGCAAAATTAACAAAAATTTAGAAAGAAAGACCAAATTGAAATTGGATTTACAGTGTAGAGACTAAATTGTTCAAATTAAATAATAGGGACCAAAGTGAATTGAATTTGAAAAAAAAAAATAGGGCAGAAAAGCGTAATTAACACATAATTTATTTACATCAATAACACCAATATTTATAGGATGAAGAAAAATCAGTATATAGTCACAAATTACTATTCACAATGTTTATGTAATGCTACAAATAAGGAACTGCAAAATACGTTATATGGGTCATACATTGTCTCTCACGTATTTAATAAAGACAAGTTAGGTAAAATTTTCTATACACAATACTCGGCCACTACAGAATAACAAAAATAATATCGACAAGTTCAATCATATACCATAATTTATGGAGCAATACACAAATCATTTATTATTTGACACAATGAATAATTTCTTCAGGTATAGTCTATATGACTACAACCCAAAGGTCTTCACGCTTGACCTTGCAAATTCTGAAACCAATGTGGCTTCTCAAGTTGGTGAAATGCTTTCAGGGATGGCTTCTCCATTGATCATTGTGGGAACAATCTCTATTTTTCATATTTTGTGTTAATAACAATCTCTACTTTAACCCCTGTTCCGAACACCCCACGTGGAATACAAAACTCCTCTATACGAAAACCCCCGAGATTGGTAGATCTAATATGAAAACCCCAATGAACATCCAACAACGTGCACCGAAGCACCAAAAATAACGACCAACAGCAACAAAACAAAGCACATCTGGGTGGGAAAACTGTGGGGGATTCAAGTTTATTAAAAGGAAAAAACCATACACAAACACAAGAGAAAGCGAAAACATAGAAATAAGATGGTGAACTAAAGTAGAAGTTTTGTAATAGATATGAATAAGAGAAAGAAAAAACTGAAAATGAGAATTAAATTGAAGAGAGAATCGAACCAAAAGAAAAAAAAAAAAAGGAAAAATTGAAGCAACAAAAGGAAAAGAATAGAGGATGGAGAACCACAACAAAGAAGAAGATTGAGAGAGAGATAAGCACATCTGGAGTTGAAGAGTGGGGGAGAGTCACTTGATACACAAATTCAATTCAAAATTTCTCAATTTTCTAGGTTAATATATAAATTTAGTCATCACATTGGAGATGCTAATTGTTGCAGAATTTCTCAATTTTGTAGGTTAATATATAAAGTTAGTCATCACATTGGAGATGCTAATTGCTGCATTAAGGTCATGTTCATTTCGAGAAGTGGGTTGGTTTTTTGGCTTTTTAACTTTTTTGACTATTTTAGCCTGAAACTAAAAAGTCTCGTTTGAGAAGAACTTTTGGCTTTTTTGATTTTTTTGTGAAAGAAAAAATGTAATGATTATGAGTTAGATGTGATGTTTTGTCTTATTAGACTAAAAAACCTATTTTATTTTTTGTTGCTATTTTAGGCAAAAAAAGCCCAAACCCTCCCTTCCCAAACGCAGCCATATCAATCTGTATATTAACCATGAAGAAATAGTTAGCAAAAAAAAAAAAAAAATATACATAAAAATAGTGAATCAAAAAAAAAAAAAAAAAAAGACAAAAAAGAAAATGGGGAAGAGTCTCCTAACATTTTCCTTTCTTCTATAAGTAGTGCTATACAAACCAAGAAAACACTCAGAGGAAAAGCTTATCCAGAATGATTGACTTCGAGTTTTAAAAATAAGACTGTCAAATTATTTTTTTGTAATAAATTTTGCATAACAATTTTCTTTCTAAGTCATTTTCTTTTTTTGATAGACATACTTGGGTAAGAGAGCTGCATGTTTGCCTTCGGTACCTGAATATGAAGATTCCTTCTCTCTCCGTTGGCCACCAAGAAAATATAAGTTTGACCCAACAACTCCACAGGCCATCCCAAAGCAGTCACCATCATTACTAGAAAGGAATTGAATTTCTTGTAATTGCAAGGATTGATCTGATGAACCAATTGATACGAGTGGCAGGACAGAGTAGCATACAGAAGAACCACCATAGCTTGCCAAACACAGCACTAGAATTTTTTTTGGCAACTCTTCTTGACTCTGTCTGTTTTGCATTGTTTCTTTGTTGTTGCCTCTGGCTGAAATTTAGATTGATTGATTCTTTTGAATTTTTGGAACTGAAGTTGCTTCTGTGCAGATGTAAGGGTCACCACTGGGGTTGATTTTTGTGACCTGCGTTCTCTACTGGAGGCCAACATGGGATATGATAATTGGAATTGGCTTCACACACACACCCAAACACACACCCAAACACACACACACAAAGAAAGAGAATTTGTGTTCTTGATGATGGCAACAAGTTTTTAAAAAGAGGATGGAAACAAGGAGCTACTAAAAAGAATAATAAATATAATTAGGGTAAATTACACTTACCTTCCTGAAGTTGAAAAAAAATATAGTTTTTTTTTTTTGATCAGCAAAAGAAAGATTTTATTGATGATAAACACATATAGAGTATGATAAATTACATTAATAAAGAGGAGGTTGGAAATAAAAAAGCTCCAACCTCCTAGTTGGTGAGAGACCAACGAAGAAAAACAAAAACCAGTGGAAAACAACAAAAAGGGTGTAACTCAAAAGTCCAACCACACAAAAAGGCATAGCAGGACAACAGAGTATGCTCCAAACCACCTCACAATAAGGCATAGCAGAGTGACATAATGTGCTCCAACCCAGCATGAACAAGAGAGTGTAGTTGCAAACCATCTTCAACCCATACACCAAACAGCATAGCATCCAAACAGCATCACACACAGCAGACCAAACAGCAATACAGACAATACGAGCAGACCAAACAGCAATACAGCAATACAGCAATATAGCAATACAGCATCACAAACAGCAGCCTCAATGTAGTGCAGGGCAGAGACAGGAAGGAGCTCCAAATAGCCCAAATAAACCAGCAAACCAGTCTGCAAAGAAGCAAGCAGAACTCAGCAGCGGGCAGAGGCAAGCAGAACTCAGCAGCAACCTGAAGCATAACGAAGCTGTGTTGCCTTCAAAAGTTGTTGACAAATAAACATTACAGCCTCCCACCCAAGCATAATCTAATTTGCACCAGATTATACACAAAATCAGTGATGGGAAAGTGGAAATCCCTTGAAGTAGATTTCAGCCAAATTGCAATCCTAATAGCGATAGTTTCATGTAGCTCTTCCAAGTTTGGTTGAATATCACTATAACAAAAAACACATTTGGCGACCTAAAAATTGGTCGCCAAAAGTACAAATTTCATCGCCAACCGAATTGGCGACAAGTATACAATTGGTCGCCTAAGGCTTGTCACTAAAAGTATTGGCGACGAAATCACATTTAGCGACAAGCAAAATTGGTCGCCAAAAATCATATATTTTCTCGCTATAAACTTACAATTTTTCGCTAAAAGGTTAAAATGTAGATAGGCTATGTAGTTTTAGCGACAGAAAAATGCGTTGCCAAAAGTACTATTTAATGACAAAATTAATTTGGTCGCTAAAAATCACGTTTTTAGCGACGAGTAAGTTTTGGTTGCTAAAAGTTCTTGGAATAACCACTAACTTTTAGCGACAAAAACAATATGTTGTCGCCAAATATATTAACAGCGACAAAAACACCACCTGTCACTAAAAATTCACTACACAAATTTTGATTTTAATAATTTTCCTGTTCAAAATAATCCAAAACACCTGTTTTCCTGTGCACAATATATACACAAATGTAATGTAAATAATAATACACCTGTGCAAGACATTCATACTAATTCAAAATTAATAGCAATGAAAAATTCAAATAAGCATAATTACAATTCTTTGACAATCTAAAATATGCATATCAAAGTACTTACAAACTACTAAGATCAAACTGTGGGGATATATTTTTGAGTACCAACACGTGGCAAGGTGACGCCGATGTATCAGCCGAGGTGCCACGTGTCCTGATCGTAACGTCGAGATGATCTCGGCATGGCCGAGGTTATCTCCGAAGATATCGGAATCCGAGATAAGCGGATAAGGCACAAGAGTCCTAGAAAAGGGGAAGACTACAGTTGGGAAAGGATAAGACTCTTAGGGAGTTTATCCCAATCCTACCGGGAGTCCAAGATTGATAGTAATCCTAAGTCCATTTGTGACACCCCTGTTCCGTAGTATGTTAATTGGTCCTTAACATGATGTGATTATGTATTTTGATATGATTTTGTGTTCCACTATGTGAAAATATGTGGTTTGAAATTTTATCTGTTCATCGTAGGAATATCTGTTTGAGTAGTCTGTTTTGGAAATTTAATTGAGGGCCTTATCGGCCACGGAACCCGAAATTGATTACGCCATTGTGGTTGGCATAATTTTTAGGGCCTACGGTGAAATTTAATTGAAATTTAATTCTGGCCAATTTAAACTGATTAAATTGATAAATTAAGCACCCCATTATTTTATATTAAAATATTTGTTAGTGGGGCTTGTTGTATATTTGCATTGCACTCCCCTTTAGCTCTCTTAAAACTCAAAATCTGAGTTAGACAATTGAGAGGGAGAGAGAGGCCGGCCATGGAGAGAAAAAGGGAGAGATTTGTGTAATTTGGGCTCAAGACTTGGGAATTCGAAGATCTAGCTCAAGATTTGGCTAGAGCTTGAGTATTGAAGCTCTTAGGGTCAAGCTCCAGGGCGCATCCACAAGCCGATCACTGTGAGTAATATCAATATTTGAAAACTTGTCAATGTCCAATTGTTATTCCCCTATAAATATTATGAGTTGTTAATTGGGATTGTGGACAAAAGTTTGACATGAATGAATGGGCCAAAGGCCAGAATGTTTGGAACTACAGTTACTTGACTTGCATTTCGTATAGTTATATATATATTTTGGTTAAACAGAAGTATGAAGTGGCCTCCCAGATGAGTAGAACACAGCCCTGTGGAAAAAAAATCAGAAAATGTGACTCAAGAGAGAGAAAAGCTAGCTTTTTAGAGGGGTTCAAAAGGGTCAAGAGGAATTACTAGTCGGCCTGCCCGTATTGGTGGCCTCCCAAATGAGTAGATCACCATGGTTGTGACACCCCTGTTCCGTAGTATGTTAATTGGTCCTTAACATGATGTGATTATGTATTTTGATATGATTTTGTGTTCCACTATGTGAAAATATGTGGTTTGAAATTTTATCTGTTCATCGTAGGAATATTTCATGCTCGAGCTACAACTTCTTGCACTCAAGCGGTCGCATCTTTTGTGTCTTACGTTGGAGCGTAACTTCTTACGTTCGAGAGGTCTGCGTGTATATCAGTCCGTAAAAGTCACTTTTTAAATCACTTTTTCATTTCACACTCTCTTTAAATATTCCAAAAACACTAGATCTAGACACTCTCTCTCCCTAAAACTTACCTTCTCTCTGCAAAAGCACCAAGGTCAAGCGATTTCTGCATCCTACCCCCCTTTGTTAAAAGGGTAGAACACTATGTGGGCTCTCTTTTCATCCGAACAAAAGTGGATTTCAGCTCCTTTTAGGTTGTTACACTCTCTCCTTGGTCTTCTAGGTTCAAGGTAGGGATTCTCCACACTCTAGTATGGGTTTTTCCTTTGCTATTTGCTATTTCAAGTGATTACAGCGGTTTGGGGATTTTTGTCAAGAACCTAGGGTTTGAAATTAAAATTTAAAAGAGGGGTTTTCAAATGGTTTTTTGAAAAAGGTTATGATTATGAAATTGAGGTTGATGTAAGATCATTTGGAAAGCTTTCACCAGCTGCTCGGGTTGTGGCCATCATGCACCATCATAAATAG
>NW_021025523.1:1955053-1986861 GCF_004153795.1 Camellia sinensis
CCTCCAGACGAAGAGAAGACCGCGTTCATCACCCTAAAAGGCCTGTACTGTTACAGAGTAATGCCTTTCAGGTTGAAAAACGCAGGAGCAACTTACCAAAGGTTGGTAACCAAAATGTTCAAACACCTGATTGGCCGAATAGTAGAAGTCTACATCGATGACATGGTCATTAAGACCAAGGAGCCTGAGGGTCATCTCGCCGATCTAAAAGCAGTCTTTGAAATCCTTAAAACATATTGGCTCCGACTCAATGCATCGAAGTGTGCATTTGGAGTTGGATCTGGTAAGTTTTTAGGATACCTGGTGACCAGAAGGGGCATCGAGGCCAGCCCAGATCAGATCAAGGCCATCCTAGAGTTGAAGAGCCCGAAGTCAGCAAAACAGGTGCAGATGCTAACTGGAAGGGCCGCAGCCCTGAACAGGTTCATAAGCAGAAGCTCAGACACGTGCAAACCTTTCTTTAACTTGGTAAAGAAAGCCACGGACTTTCTTTGGACAGAAGGGTGCGAAGAAGCATTAGCCGATCTGAAGAAGTACCTGACCACAGCTCCAGTTCTTTCAAATCCAGAACCTGGGGAGGAGCTGTTCCTGTACTTGGCAGTTTCAGAACATGCGATAAGTGCAGTACTAATCCGAGAAGAAAAAGAGGAACAAAGGGCTGTTTACTATGTAACCAAAACCCTGGCTGATGCAGAAACGAGGTATCTACCCTTAGAAAAATTAAGACTGGCTTTGGTAATGGCTTCAAAGAAGTTGAACCATTACTTCCAGGCCCATAAAATTGTGGTGCTAACAGAACACCCCTTGAAGTCCTTACTGCAACAAGGAGACCTGACAGGAAAAATAGCCAGGTGGGCAGTCACCCTAGGCCAGTATAACCTGGAGTACAGGCCAAGGACAACAATCAAAGGCCAGGTTCTGGTCGATTTTGTGGCCGAGTTCACGCCAAAATCCATCGAACATTGGGCTCCGTTGAGCCAGGGTGAACGATGTCCAAACAAGCAAGGAGAAGCTCAGCCAAAGGCGAAAGAGCAAAGAAAAGAGGAAAAACTCAGACCCTGCAGCATTTACATCGGCGACTCCTTTCGACTGTTCGTTGATGGGAGTTCAAACCGACATGGAGCGGGGGCAGGAGTAGTGCTGATATCTCCAGATGGACAAATAGTGGAACAGTCCATTCGTTTGGAGTTCAAAGCCTCAAACAACGAAGCAGAATATGAAGCATTGATTGCAGGACTGAAGCTGGCAGTAGCAGCAGAGGCAGACGAGGTAATAGTTTTCTGCGACTCCCAGCTCATCGTTAACCAGACAACGGGCAAGTTTGCTGCCCGAGATGAACGGATGTCAGCCTAAGCAAAAGAGGTCATCAGGCTGGCAGCCTTGTTTCAGAACTGCCGAGTACTTTAGGTTAGCCGAGATGATAATAGCCATGCCGATGCGTTGGCCTACCTAGTTAGCGCAGTACAACCTGGAAAAGTAAGGACAATAATGATCGACTATTTGTCGGGCCCGAGTGTCGAGCCACTATCCACAGAGCATGAGGCAATATGCGTGGACATGGGACAAAGCTGGATGGACGCAATTGTTGCATTCCTAAAAGAAGGGAAGCTGCCAGACGATCACAAAGAGGCACACAAGATCAGATTGAAGTCGGCAAGATTCAGTCTGACAGCAGAGGGGCATCTCTACAGAAGGTCCTTCACTGGACCACTTTTAAGGTGCGTACATCCTTTACAAGTTGAAGATTTTTTACATGAAATTCATGAAAGAATTTGTGGAAGCCACGCTGGGGGCAGATCACTCACCCATAGGGCCATTACCCAGGGGTATTGGTGGCCTTACATGCAGAAGGACGCAGAAGCATATGTGAAGAAATGTGAAAAGTGCCAGAGATTCGCACCACTAATACACCAACCAGTAGTAGACCTGAACCCTGTATCCAGTCCTTGGCCATTTGCCCAATGGGGCATGGATCTCGTTGGGCAACTACCCCAAGCAACTGGGCAAAGGAAGTACTTGCTGGGGACAACTGATTACTTCACTAAATGGATAGAAGCTGAACCCCTTGCTAAAATACGAGATGTGGATGTAAAGAAATTAATTTGGAAAAATATCATCACCAGATTTGGGATTCTAAGAGCAATAGTTGCAGACAATGGAACACAATTTGACAGTAAGCTAATTAAGAGCTTATGTGCAAAGTTCAAGATCAAGAACTACTTTTCAACACCAAGCTTTCCCCAAAGCAATGGACAAGCAGAAGCATCCAACAAAGTAATTCTGGACGGGATAAAAAAGAGGCTGCATGCAGCAAAAGGAAAGTGGGTGGACGAGCTGCCCAATGTGCTCTGGGCATATCGGACTACACCGAGAAGATCAACAGGGGAATCCCCCTTTGCCATGGCTTATGGCACAGAAGAAGTTATTCCGCTGGAGGTCGGCATCCCAGGAATCAGAACCTAGGGAGTAGAGAACGGAACTAATGATGTACTCTTAGCCCGAGATCTGGATCTTCTAGAAGAACGAAGGGAGAAAGCTGCGATTCAGCTCGCAGTGTACCGGCAGCAGCTTGCCAGGGCTTATAACAAGAGGGTTAACCCAAGGGAGTTCCACGTCGGCGACCTGGTCTTGAGAAAAATCGTCGGCAACAAGAAGGATCCTAGAGAGGGCAAGCTTGGCCCAAATTGGGAAGGACCCTACAGAATCATCTCGGTGCTGGGCAATGACGCATATCGGCTTGAAGATAATGAGGGCAAAGAGTTGCTAAGGCCTTGGAACACTTGTAATTTGAAATTTTTCTATCATTAGAATTTCTTTGTTCCTTTGCCATTTGTCGAAGTAAATAAATAAAGATAGATAAATTCATAAACTCAACCTAGTCAAGTAAAGGGGAACTTTTTCCTCACACCGGTCAAAAGATTAGCAAATGGGAACTTTTTCATCAACCAAAAGTATGATCGTTCAATTAATCTCCTCTCACCTTCCATTCCTTGTGCATTACTAAACACGTCAAATAGAGAAACAATTTATCAAACATTTGGTAAGCATCGTAGTAGCAAAAATTATATAGTGGTAAAACCAATTATTTTGAACTTCAATTATTGCAAAACTATACCCAAATCCTTATAATGGAATGAATAACAATAAATTTAATTAAAATAACAGGAAATAGGTTATAATTTATTCCGAGGGACATGAGGAAGTTGGTCTTTGAGCTATGGAAATCGAGTAAAAGATCAAATCATCAACTTACAACATGAATGCACAAAAAATGAAAAATAGAAGCAAAAAAAAAGGGATGGAATCTTGATTACCTCTATTGATTCGAATGCCTCCTTCACATGTACAAAGCATTAAGAATAAAAACACCAGCATTACATGAATTGAGAATTTCTCTACAACTCTCCAACTCAACAAAAAATTGTGCATTGATTTTAGGAGAAAAGATCTTTCATACTTAAAAAAAAAAAAAAAAAAAAAAACAACAACAACAACAACAAAACATAAAACTAAGGCTCCTCAGCAGTAGCAGTTGGTTGAGTTTAAAGTTCAGACGATTGTTGAGAGGACGCCTCGGTAGCCTTTTCCGCCGCGAGCTCGACATCAATTTGGGCAAGGGTTTCGTCAAGGCTCTTGTCGGCAAAGGTGACGTCGGCTGAGGTCTTCTCAGGAGCAGCATCTTTGAGAACCTCATCACCCTCTTCATCTTGAGTCAAGTCTAGGACTTGCTCACTCTGAGAAGGGGATTTGGCCCCATCAACATCTTTCGGCTTTCTCACCAAGGTCTCCTCCTCAGATTCGGAGCCATCATCAGATTGAGCAGGAGTTGGAGTTGGAGGGAATGGAAGAGGAATGGCGACGGCGTTTCTCAAAGACGAGTCCTCAGGGACATTAAGCTTTTTTAGAAGGGACATCCAACCAAGGGTGAAACCCTTGTTGCATGCCTCCTTCATTTGCTTTTCGTAGGCCTCTGTCACATCGGCCATGCCCTGGGCATACGCCTTCTCGTCGGCATCCTTGATTTCAGCCTCTTTGGTAGCCAAGGCCTCCTGCAGCTCTTTTTGGGCCTGGACCATCTTCTCCTCGGCCTCTCTTTTTTGGGACTCAACAACCTTCCTAATGGCCTCAGCAGAATCAACTTTCTCTTCGGCATTGGTCTGAGCCTTGATAGCAGCTTCAGCCTGGTCCTCTAACTTCTTCATTTTCAATTGAAGGCTTTTGTTGGCTTTTTGAAGAGTAGAGAACTCCCTCTTCATCTCGGCCAACTTCTCCCGATTTTCAAAAGATTGAACAGAGAAATAATGGGCATGCTGGATGGCCTGAAAAAACATAAGACAAAAGTTATTGCAAAATCTTCTAAAGTACAGGAAAGGGAAAAATTGTTAGGTAAGGACACTCACTTGAACAGAATGTTGAAGCATCAGAGCGTAATTTTCATACTCGCTCAACTCGGCGTTTTGGTTAAGATCACCGAGGAGAAGCAAAGCAATACTGAGGGCTACGCCGACGTTGATGTCCTCAGCGCTATCGCTGGCCATGACTGGCTTATCTTCCAAGGTAATTTCGGGGGCCCAGGGGGCATCAGACTTTTTAGACCCTGAGATCGTTGCAGAAGATGACCTCGGCCTTTTGGATTTGGTAGATTCGGATAGAAGTGTTTTAGCGGACCTCTTCGCAGGGACAGAGGCAGTTTTCTTACTCGGAGCCAGTTTGGAAATTGGCAAGGTATCCTCAGAATCGATCTGAGGCACCTTTGCACTACCGGAAATATAGAATTTAGCGGCATTTACTTAGCGACGTTTTTTTAAACACCACAGTTTCTAACCTTTAACGACGTTTTATAAACGTCGCTTTTTATTTTGATTAAAACGGTACCGTTTAAGGAATAGAAGTCGTTTTTTAAACGCCTTCACGTGTTACAATAGTATTCCTCCCCCTCTCTCTTTAGCTCTGTGAGAATCAGAACCCTTCTCTCTCTCTCTGCGCCCTCATTTTGAATCTGGGAAACATTCATAGTCTTAGAGATTACGATTCAGAACCCTTCTCGCTCTCTCTAAACCCTTCAGTCTCAGAGATTACGATTCAACCTTCTTCAGTTTGGTATCATCTCAGATCCAGTCTCAGAGTGATTTCGACTTCGAAGTGCTCTCTCTGTCTCTCTCTCGATTTCGAAGCTCCACCGCCACCACCATCTGCATCGTTGACTAAGGTGAGCACACCGTCTACAATCTCAGTTTCGCATTCTCTCTCTCAAGCTCTTCATTCGATCGATTCTTCTCCTAGGGTTTACATATGTTTAAGATTTCAGATCTGAGTTTTTTTATTCAAAAATATATGTTTGAGATCTGAGATTTCTCATTCAAAAATATGTTTGAGGTTTGAAATTTCTTATTCAAAAACATATGTTTCAGATCTAAAGATTTCTCATTCAAAAAATATTTTTATGATTTGAAATTTCTCATTCAAAAATATATCTGTTTGAGATTTGAAATTTCTCATTCGAAAATATATAGTCTTTCCTCATTAAAAAATTTCATTCGAAACAATATCCTTGTAGATATGAGATTTTCATTCGAAAATACATGCTTTTGTTAAATGATGATCAACTACCATAGTGCTTTATTTTCAAAGGCAACAGGTTCTCTGACTTGATTCACTCTAGCAGGATGCACCGATTATTAGCAGGAATTCTCATTTATCAAAGCAGCTTGTTTGCTTTAATGCGTGTAAGAAATGGGTGCTCTTAATGATCATCTTCTTCCTTTTAATGAAGAGCCTTCAGTAAATGATTCCACTTTAAAGAGCAAAGGATCAACTTCAAGTGCAGGTATCTTTTATATTTAAATTTACATTTTGACAAAAGTGATTATATTCTAGGTGCTTCATAACTTTAGAAACTTGGGCCTTCTTTGAAAATCTCATTTTCATTTGCTTAGGAGTCATAATTTAAGCCTAAATAGAATAAATTTGACAATTTTTGCAACTAAAGAACCCTAGGGATTATAGATGATACACGAAAGTACAACTGAATTCTTTTCTAGAATTCAAGCTTGATGTCGTTCTTTCTACATCATAGTAATTACTAAATGTGCATCACATATCACTTCATTTTACATATCCACCACTACTGACATGGCTTGTAAAATCGAGCACTGACATGCACTAGTATGTCAAAATCTGACTCTAGTAGATAGTTGAGCAGTAATAGAAAAAATCTAGTGAGATGTTAGTGCTGGTTAGCAAACTGTTAGCTAGCATTTCAATTCAAAACAATAAAGTTCAACTACACCTCCATCTGCTTGTACTTGCTAGTATATGTACAGACATGATAAAGCGTTGATGCTACATCCTCCATACCCTAGAGTAGATAGCATTAGTAATGGTTGATGCCTTTGCAAGTTGTTACACCATTCAGTTTGTTTTGGTTTTCTTCTCAATTTCAATGCTGTTTGCAGGGTGTTTACTGGTTTTTAAAAAAATTGCACCTTGGATGATAGCCCATATGTACGCTTAGGCTGGGCTGTTGAGCTTTTAGTTATCTATCTTTGCTAATATGTTTATCATCTTGTGTGTTAAAGCTATTTTGTGTTTCTTTGTGTTGTCTTTAGGAACAACAAAAAGGAAGGAATTGCATGGGACAACCTGTGTCCATGGACTCTCTGGAACATGGGGATTAAAACTCGATGGCACTGTTTTTCAAGCTTATAGAATACATTTTACTTGTAATATACCTGGTGTGCATTACTCTAGTTTTGTTCTTTTGATTGACTCAAAGCTAGATGATGATGTGGGAAGTGTTGAAATGGAACTTTTCTTACTTTCGAAGGTTGTGAAATCTTCGGTTTCTTCATGTGGCAAAATACATCTAGATGCAGAACATGTTCAAGCATACGTTTAAAATAATTTGCGTTCTGTTTTACGTGAAACACTTCTACTAATGCCAAAGCATTCTGTTTTTCCTTGCTAGGTGGTGCGAGCAATGTGCTTTCAAGAATTTTTTTTAATGGGATATTTGGGAAATTATTTGTTCGATTGAAATCATCAAGAGGAGGAAGAAAATTTCTACTGCAAGGGGAATCGTTATGGAAACCATCAAACATGTACCTTCTCCTACCTCTAGAGTCATCAAATGTCTCTAGTGATGAACCTTGGAGAATTAATTGGATGGGAATCAATTCTTGTGTTTCTGTGGTAGAATTTTTGAAAGAAAATGCTTGGTTAAGCGCTGAGCAGTCTAGTGGTGATAGGGGAAATTCATCAGTTCATGGCATAAACTCAATTGAGTCTGAATGCAAAGCCACAAATGTCATCCACCTGGCCAATAAATCAATTGATACCAAAAACCTCAGGGAGATGGTGGTTTTGGCAATTCACACGGGGGGAATTTACTCTGTCTTACATGCCGTTGATAATACATCTGCTGAGAGTCCTTTTGATGGGAACTCTGATGCAATCCCTTCTAGTTATTCATCCTTTGCAGAGTACTTTAGCAAAAAGTAGGTACTTTTTATTTTATTTATATATATACTAAATGTAACGTTATGTTCACTGCATAGTCTATTTTGGCCCACCATTTGTCACTTACTGAAACTCGACATTAACTTTGATCAGGTATGGGATTACACTAATGCATCCTGGACAGCCTTTGCTACTGCTAAAGCAAAGTCACAATGCATACAACCTTCTTGTGGATTTTAGGAATTAAGGTTTGCTCACTTGCATGTTAAACTTTTGTTAGAACAAAGAAGCTTTCGTATTGTGCCATCCCTGTGTTCTGTTGTTTTACTGTCAGGATTTATATCAAATCTATGGTTCATTTCCATTGTTATAAGATTTTGTAAGTTGCTTTTAAATGTTTAATTTATTAATTTATCTTGTTCTTTCAGTGCAAAATGTGTTCTAAGACTTATGGAGACTACGTAATTAAATGTTATGAGAATCCAATAGCTCTCTCTCTCTCTCTCCTGATGTTTGTAAATTGGTTGAAGAGGTATTCATGATTGTAAGGCTTGGTATCTAGGCAGCATGCATTTACAAGGGTTCTTACGTTCTTAGGCAGAGGAAATGCCCTTTTAGTGGAATTCTACATATATGAAAAACAATTACGACTTTCAGAACTAGCATTTAAAAACAGTAGAATAGTTTGAAAAAGTTGAGATCAAGTACCCATGAATGTTATATGCCTTTGGATCTCATTCCATCAATACTATCAGTATAAGTAAACAGAAGACAATTCTATAGCTTATCTCATTGCATCAATACTAATTTACCGTGCTTTGAATGCCATATTCTATTTGTTAGTTTAGTTCTTTTTGTTCTTTCAGTATTTAGCTTTCAATTGATGACTTAGCTCTCACAATGTTGGGGTTTATGAATAACAGGGCAGCAGCACCTGCAGCTAAGAACACAGGTATTCATAAGTAAATACTCGGTGTAATTGACTTACAATATTCACATTGTGTGATTAATGTGTCATGTTGTGTGGTAATATTCACATTGACTTATTTTGGTGTTTGAACACATTATTCGTTACTTTATTTGTTGAGGGTTAGTAAGATAATATTTTGTTTTCTCCATTTTTATTTTTGTGAATATTGCAGACAGAAGAAATAATCAGATTAAATGGAATCTACAAGCGGTTACTTTCAAATGCTGGGGTTAAATTATATGAAGGAGAGGGGAAGATAGTTGGTCCAAATGAAGTTGAGGTGACGCAACTAGATGGTACTAAAATATGCTATTCAGCAAAACACATACTCATTGCAACCGGCAGCAGGGCTTATCGACCGGCTATTCCAGGGCAGGTAAATCTTCTGATTTTTATTATGACACGAATGGAAAGTGACATAACATGATAATCATATTCTGGATATAGGTGGTTCATCTTTCTAGCTTGGCTGTTCTTTTATGTGCACTTTTTGCTGGGAACACCACTACAAACATTTTTAACTGATAAATTACTTGAAAAGAGTGAAACCATCCACTATTGGTGTTATATAATTATCTTGCATATTTTTTCTCCCATCTTTATCTAACTACTTATTTTGTTTTGTTATTTTTTGGTTGGCATTATAGGAGTTAGCTATAACCTCTGACGAAGCCTTGAGCTTGGAAGAGTTACCTAAGCGTGCTGTCATACTTGGGGGAGGGTTGTCTATATTATCTATCTGCTGTGTTGATTTTTCTTGGCATGCTTATGAATTTTAAATGACATATTTTTCTCTTGTTTTTAGGTACATTGCTGTTGAATTTGCTTTAATATGGAAGGGTATGGGTTCTACAGTGGATTTATGTTTCAGAAGGGAACTTCCATTAAGGTGGTTGTACTTGGAAGAATTGCTTGTGCAAATAGCAACTCCCTTAGTATTTTGGATTTTGTTCAGACCAAAAATTGTTGTAAACACCCGATAGTTATCATGACAAGATTTTATTGACAATTTCACATAGTAAAGAATGGGGTGAATTTTGCTCTAGTAATTATGCCTTGGAAGTCAGCTCAACTTCAGTGTAGAAGGTTGGTGTATGATAAAATTTTACATTAATTTTTAGTTGGTCACAACTAAAACTCACAAATCCATTTCGGAAATCTAGATCTAAAAGACAACATTGAATTAATGTTTAAAAAGCCATACTAATTGTATATGTCAGGTAGAAATCTTAGTCTGAAATTGATGAATAATTCAAATGCTATTTTTTTTTGTCTGAAATCTATACTAAACCATTGGAACAGCTTAGCTCAGCTAACTCTAATCCTTAAGTTGGATATGCCCAGTAGTTGTAGGAATGCCATCAAGGATTTATCCGTTGGGTTAAGCTTGAAAGCTCAAACATTGAGTGTTTATATTTAAGAGCTTCTTCCTTCCATGCTATTGGAGAATATAGAGAAGCGGTATTAGGGATTCTTTTTCTTGATTTTCCCATTTAAACGACTGGGCATCATGCTCAATTCTTCTTTGCTTTGGTTTACTAAATTTCATTTTATGATAAAGGTGAAGGATTATGATGCTGCTTTGGATTTGGAACTGAACTCCATGGAAAAATTCGTGCTTCAATGCTTGGCCTTCTATCAGGTTTGATTTGATATTTGATATGTCGTATTTCTAAGCCACTGCGGGCATTGTTATGAAAATTTTCATAAGCCACCTCAGGCATTGTTATGAATTTTTTTAGCATCTATTGTGTGGTTGCAATCATGAAATAGACCAGATCTATTGTGTGGTTGCAATCATGAATCACATTTACCCTTAGTTTTGCAAATTGTCTTATCTTTAGTGACAAAGTTTTTTGCAACAATTCCTGGCACCATTGAGAATGGCATACCTATCGATAAAGGAAAATTATTAAAGTCATTCTAGAGTAATTTATGGAATTACTTATTTAGTAATGTTGACAAATGAGAAACCACATAACACTCTAAATGAGTTACATATGGAGAAAAGAGGGTATTAATGTTGTGGTATAAAAGGAAACCATGGAACAGGTGTCAGAGAACAAATTTCCTTTCAATGTAGAAAATTACAAATTATATGAAAAAGTTGGAGAAGGTGTCAGCGCCACTGTTCACCGAGCTCTCTGCATTCCTTTGTGTTGACTGGGATTTGGGAATGTATCCTGCTCAAAATTGTCTTTGTTGTACATGAACCTATTATGATTAATTGAATACGAATCCCTATTCTGCAGTGTAATGATGTGTAATATGCTTGACTATTCCATTGCATCTGCATGTGCAAGCAAATGACTTAACCTATTTTTTCTTTTTATTTTTTGATTGTGTTTGTTGTTTGATTTTGGTTCAGACACAATCATGTAATGTTTATTTAGTCAATATATTGAAGTAGCTGTAAAATTTTATTCATATTATTGTTATTTTTCAGCTTTATTACAGGTTTGTTTTTTAGTTAAATATAACAGATTCAGAACAATTTTTTTTTTTAAAAAAAAGAGCTATAACGGCGTTTTTTCAAAACGCCACTACAGTGCCAACGGACATTTTTTTAAAATAAAAAAATCTATCATGGCGTTTTAAAAACGTCGCTAAATATTGGATGACGTCATTTTATCATTATTTATCGCATTTAGCGGCGTTTTAAAAACGCCGCCTATACTAATTTTCCGACGTTTTTAAAGCGTCATAAACTTATAGCGACGGCCGCGTC
Organism: Camellia sinensis; assembly: GCF_004153795.1. NCBI lineage: Eukaryota > Viridiplantae > Streptophyta > Magnoliopsida > Ericales > Theaceae > Camellia > Camellia sinensis. The sequence goes on from NW_021025523.1 coordinate 1,966,210, forward strand.
CTCGACGTTTGGTGATAAGCGTCACTAAAGGAATTAGCGGCATTTTTCATACATCTAGAAGTCATTTTTCCAGCAGTGTTGCCTTTGGCTGAGCCTTTTTGATTCATTTTGGCTTTGAAGGAGGCTGGGTTTGTGTTGGCTGAGCGTCAACATCAGTTGGAATGTTAACCAGGAGATCTTTGGCAACTGGTTTTGGGCGACCCATTTCGGCAGAAGAAACTATTCGGCGTCGACGGCGGCGTTGGGATATTGGAATCAAGTATGGAGCCGAGGTTGACGATTGCTCAGCCGAATCAGTGGTTGACCCTTGGTTTGTCCGAGATGTGGACACAGTTTGTGGAGTTGTGGCAGAGGGTGGAGAAAGGCTTTTCTTCTTCCTCCTAGCGACGTTGGGCAGAGCTAACTTGTATGTTGGAATAAAATTGAGAAGCAGAGGCACCTTCCGTTTATGGACTGGCAAGTCCAAAAGTTTCTTCAAATCCTTGCTGGGAATGAAGGATTGGCGAAAGTTTTTTGGTGGCTTAGGAACAGCTGCAAGAAAAACAGACATTAAGAAATAGATAAAGTATGAAAGACTTTAAAAAACAACTAGGTATGAATGCAGGGCTCTTACCATTGCCCTCTACAAAGACTGATCGAAGGAGAGGGAAGAGATAGAGGTCTTCATCTGGGGCGAACTCCCAGTTCCCCGAAGTAATGAAATAATCGTCCCCAGCTCCCTTGTTGGAGTCAAGGAGGTCGGCAACGATTTTGTATTCAGTGGACCTCGGCTTGAGGTAGTAAACGTAGCCAGTGTCTTTTTTAAGGCCACACATAGTGTAATAATATTGGATGTCGGCTAATGTGATCCTAGCATTTTCTTGTTTGGCTAAGGCTATGATACCATTGATGGTTCAATAGGAATTGATGGAAAGTTGCATTGGGTTCCACTTGTAATAATGAAGTATTTCACGGAAAAGGGTGTTGAGTGGGAGCCGAAGTCCACACTCAATGAAGGCTACCACAGGGAAAGGCATGGAGTCATCATCCCCAGCCAACCTCAGATGGACGTCGGCTGGGATTTCAAACTCTTGTCTAAAGAATTTTAGTTTGGATGGGGTATCTACCCTATGTTTCCACATACCCATGATATCGGTTTAATCGAAGGGGTTGGATTTTAGAAGATATTTTGAAAGGGTTATTGGGACCTCAGCAAACACTTAGGTAAATACAGGTTTCAGTTTTTTCTTAAATTGTGGGTTCTGCAGACAAATCCCAAACCTAAGTCTATGGGAATGAAGATTGAAGGCACAAATCTGAAAAAGACACAAAAAAAAAGAAAACAAGAACAAGTTTCAGAATCAAGAACAAAGATGGGCTATCAAGAATATAGCGAGTACAAGGGGTACAAAGTGCAAGGAAATGGTGAATAATGCGTGTATTCAGGACATGGGCAAGGGCAAAATCATGGAATAAACACACTCAGATATGAAATTCACAAATCGAATGTTTAAACAAAGCAGTAATGGTAACAGGTAGTAAAGAGCATCAGAGAATTGAAAACGAAAGGAACAGTGGCTTACCAGAAAAAGTGAAATCGGTATGAAGATCGCCGAAGTCAAGCGATGGTTGCAGAGGTAACAGAACGACGAAAGCTTCACCAAGAGGGAGGAATGAAGGAAATTGCAGAGCTTGAAGTCTGGAACAATGGCGGATTCAAGAGAAAAAAGTAAGAAAGAGAAAAAGCAAGAGTATTGAATGAAAAGTGAAAGAAGAGGGAAAAGGTTTTGTAAAACTTGAAACGTCGGCGAAAAAAGGGCAGTTAATGCGCCAAGAGCAGCAAATGCATCAGACGGCGTACACAGGCGCAAGACGGCATACAGGCACATCACAGGCACGATCCAATGAGGATAAGACATGTAAATGAAACGATTGAATAGTGATGCATGACAGCTCATACGAGTGAAGGAATTCACTGGAATTCTTGATTAAGGGAGACATGTCGGCCTTAAACAATGATCTCGGCTAAAATAATTTAAGTCGACGTACTGGAAAGAGGTACCGATATAGGTTCCATCACCTCAGCATGCCGAGGTAATAGAACCTAGGGGGCAGTTGTGGGGATATATTTTTGAGTACCAACACGTGGCAAGGTGACACCGATGTATCAGCCGAGGTGCCACGTGTCCTGATCGTAACGCTGAGATGATCTCGACATGGCCGAGGTTATCTCCGAAGATATCGGAATCCGAGATAAGCGGATAAAGCACAAGAGTCCTAGAAAAGGGGAAGACTACAGTTGGGAAAGGACAAGACTCTTAGGGAGTTTATCCCAATCCTAGTGGGAGTCCAAGATTGATAGTAATCCTAAGTCCATTAGAGCTAGGCTCCTGTTGGGACAAGGATTGAGTTAGCTATAAAAAAGAGGCACCCCTGTGGGTCTAAGGTACGCAATTTATATTCTGAACAGTGAGATTTGCACTATTGATTATCTTTGAGAGATATATTGACTTGATCGTCGGAGTGCCCCCGGGTGGACGAACCACCGCCGGAATCTTCTCTTTCTGTTGCAGGTCAGCCATGTGTCATCTATTCTGCCAGTGTTCTCCAGCTGAATACTAAGTTGGGCAGTGTGATCGGAAAATCACTCACACACAAACCCATAAATACATTACCAAATCCTATGTCAAAATATTTTCAAAAACGCAAAACCAAATATTTTGATGCTAAACATTTAATCCATAAATCATTTACCAAAATCATATGTCAAAATATTTCCAAAAACACAAAATCAAATCTTCTGATGCAACTGTTTTCCACCATTGCCAATCTGTCACATGAAAAAAGAAAAAACAATATTAGATTGACAAAAAAAAAAAACCTTGATATGAATTATGAATTTCACAATTTTGATTTTAATTTTCTAACGGGAAGTCCAATCAGATGCTGTTTTCTCATACAAGTTTGCTCATACAAGTCTATTTAGGCTTGAACAAGTTGACCGTGCCAAGTTTCAGTGGTTTCGGTGGTCATTTTGCAATTTCGGCCCCCAAACGGGTCTTTTAAGTCTTGTGTTTTACATTTTTTGTTGTAATTTTCTAACCGGAAATCCAATCGATGTCCCGTTTGTTCCTACAAGTCTATTTAGGTTTGAACAAGCTGTTCGTGCCAAGTTTTGGTGGTTTCAAAGGTCATTTCGCAATTTCGGCTCCCGAATGGGCCTTTTAAGTCTTGTGTTTTACAATTTTCCTTCTAATTTTCTAACTGGATATCCAATCGATGTCCCGTTTGTTCCTACAAGTCTATTTAGGCTTGAACAAGCTGTCCGCCCCAAGTTTTGGTGGTTTTGGTGGTCATTTCATATTTTCGGCCGGCGAACGGGCCTTTTAAGTCTTGTGTTTTACAATTTTCCTTCTAATTTTCTAATCAGAGATCCAATCGAGGTCCGTTTGTTCCTACAAGTCTATCTAGGCTTGAACAAGCTGTCTGTGCCAAGTTTCGGTAGTTTCGATGGTCATTTCGCAATTTTGGCCCCCGAATGGGCCTTTAAGTCTTGTGTTTTATAATTTTCCTTCTAATTTTCTAACCGGAGATCCAATCAACATCTCGTTTGTTTCTACAAGTCTATTTAGGCTTAAACAAACTGTTCATGCCCAGTTTTAGTGGTTTCGGTGGTCATTTCACAATTTCGGCCCCCAAACGGGCCTTTTAAGTCTTGTGTTTTACAATTTTCCTTCTAATTTTCTAACCGAATATCCAATCGACGCCCCGTTTGTTCCTATAAGTCTATTTAGGCTTGACCAAGCTGTCCGTGCCAAGTTTCGGTGGTTTCGGCGGTCATTTCGCAATTTCGGCCCCCGAACGGGCCTTTTAAGTCTTGTGTTTTACAATTTTCCTTCTAATTTTCTAATCGGAGATCCAATCGAGGTCTCGTTTGTTCTTACAAGTCTATTTAGGCTTGAACAAGCTGTTCGTGCCAAGTTTCGGTGGTTTGGGCAGTCATTTCGCAATTTCGGACCTCGAACGGGCCTTTTAAGTCTTGTGCTTTACAATTTTCCTTCTAATTTTCTAACCGGAGATCCAATCGATGTTCCGTTTGTTCCTACAAGTCCATTTAGGCTTGAACAAGCTATTCATGCCGAGTTTTGGTGGTTTCGATGGTCATTTCGCAATTTTGGCCCCCGAACGGGCCTTTTAAGTCATATGTTTGACATTTTTCCTTATAATTTTTTAACCGGAAATGCAATCGAGGTCTCGTTTGTTCCTACAAGTCTATTTAGGCTTGAACAAGCTGTCTATGCCATGTTTTGGTGTTTTCGGTGGTCATTTCGCAATTTCAGCCCCCGAACGGGCCTTTTAAGTCTTATGTTTTGCAGTTTTCCTTCTAATTTTCTAACCAGAGATCCAATTGAGGTCCTGTTTGTTCCTACAAGTCTATTTAGGTTTGAACAAGCTATCCGTGCCAAGTTTCAGTGGTTTCGGTGATCATTTAGCAATTTTGGCCCCCGAACGGGCATTTTAAGTCTTGTGTTTTACAATTTTCCTTCTAATTTTCTAACCGGAGATCCAATCGAGGTCCCGTTTGTTCTTACAACTCTATTTAGGCTTGAACAAGTTGTCCATGCCAAGTTTTCGGTGGTTTCGGTGGTCATTTCGCAATTTCGGCCCCCAAACGGTCCTTTTAAGTCTTGTGTTTTGCAATTTTCCTTCAAATTTTCTAACTGGAGATCCAATAGATGTCCCGTTTGTTCCTACAAATCTATTTAGACTTGAAAAGGCTGTCCGTGCCAAGTTCCTGTGGTCATTTCAAAATTTTGGCCCCCGAATGAGCCTTTTAAGTTTTGTGCTTTACAATTTTCCTTCTAATTTTCTAACCCGAAATTCAATCGAGGTCTCGTTTGTTCAACACTACCAGACATATTAAATGAAATGCTTATAGTGATTTGAAAAGTAAATTATGAAAAATATACTGACAAAATTGTTTGTCAATAAGATTCCTTCGATGGATAATCATTTTCATCCACCTGCATGCCTGGCCGATCCTTGGTCATCCTCATAAACTTCTCAATCTCTTCAAATCTTTTGTTTTGCATTTCAATCATTTTAACTTGCTCTTGTGCTACCAGGTTCTGGGCTATAATTTGTTCTTGCTAGACCTCGAACAAATTCTTCAATGACTCTAGTTCTTTTTGTAGGCTCGAAACCACCTCAGTATGTGCTTGTACAGTAACAGAAGATCTGGATGATGATGGTTTTGGACTAACTCCAAAGCCTTTTAAGTATCTTGATTTCTTTCCAAGAATCTCAATTAACAGCTGCTCCTGAGTTAAAGGTACTGCCCGAGGCTCTAAAGAGTCTTCACGTCACTTTTTCAAAGCTTCCTATCAATTTGTAAACAACTTCAAAAAATACCACCATTTACATAAATATGTAACTCTATTAATTGGCATACTTACATGTAATTGACTAGATATTGGGGCTACCCAATTCGACTTTATCTTGCTCCAATGGGAATCTTTGTAAAAGTCTACAAAGTCAGTCTTCTCGGTACCCTAATTCCATTTAAAAGTAAGCATAGATAATTAATTTTCACATTTTTAAATATAATAAATGCATCACCTGTTTATACATTGCAGCTTGAAATGACTTGGAGCCTATTGTATGATTACATGGTAACCTCGCTCGACTATCTCTTGCTTTTTTAGCCAAGTTCTTGAAAATTAATTGATTAGTAAAATTAAATTGAAATTACAACATAATTCTTTAAATTAGGAAATTTTACCTGATAATCGTCATCAAGCCATACATGATCAATCATGCATACCCAAGCCTCAGAATCGACCCCTTGTATGGTTTACTATAAGGGTCAACACCAGCGTCTACCAACTTCGAGTAATGAGTCTTCATCTTGTTATGCCAACTTCTGTAAAGAGTTTTACACTTTTTATTGACTCCTTTTTGAACCTCTTCATCCTCATCATAATCAACAATCTCTAATTTATCCTGCAAATATAATGAATGCTTTTATTAATATCAGAATGCAAGTAATGGCGATAATCTAATTATCTGAAAAGTAGCAAATACATGTACCCGAACTGCTTGAATGATTGGGGCTTCATGAATCTCATCAATCTTGTCCCACTTTTTTATATCAATGATTGGAGCAGCCATCCTTATCTGTAAGCCAAGTTCATTTGCAAATGGAGTGGCATAAGGCCCTGCTGGCACCTTTGCATCTGCAGGGATCCAAACAAGAAGTTTTTCACCACCATTGTTAGCTATGAGACGTGCTATGCTCTTTTCTCGAGTCTGACCCCTGACTTGTCTAGAACGAGTATGCAAACTAGTGGTAGATAGTGCATCCTGGGTAGTAGTTGCATTTGTAGATGGTGCAACCTGAGTAGTAATTGCATTTGTAGATGGTGCAACCTGGGTTGTAGTTGCATTTGTAGATGGTGCAACCTGGGTAGTAGTTGCATTTGTCAGTGGTGCAGGCTGGATACTTAGAGCATTTGTAGATGGTACACTCTGAGTAGATGGGGTTAAATTAGGTGGGACAAGCCAAATAACCTTTTGTACTCCATCCTGACAAGTTGCCATATCCAGGAAAGTCATTAATTGTCCACATAACAGCTGCATGCATTTGAAAACTTAATTCAGTTGAGGCATCATAAGTAAGCACACCATCTTCCCACAACTCCTTCAACTCATCAATTAATGGTTGCATGCAAACATCGATATCTCTCCTTGGTGCTTGTGGTCCAGGGATAAGCAATGACAGCATACTAAATGGTTTTTTCATACATTTCCAAGGCGGCAAGTTGTAAGGCATAACAATCACAGGCCACATACTGTACAAGTTGCACATGTTTCCAAAAGGATTGAAACCATCAGTGCCCAACCCTAACCTCACATTTCGACTCTCTTGGGAAAAGAAAGGATGTTTCCTATCAAAATCCTTCCATGCCTCACCATTAGCCGGGTGTCTCAATATCCCATCATCTACTCGTTTCTCTTTGTGCCATCTCATATCTATTGCTGTTTTTCTCAACATATATAATCTCTGCAACCTTGATGTCAACGGGAAGTATCTTAAGGTCTTGTGAGGAATTTTTTTACCTTTTCCATAATTCGACTTGTATCTAGACTCTTGACAAATCGGACAATTCTCTAAATTTGCATTCTCTTTCCAGAAAAGTGCACAATCATACTTGCATGCATGAATCGTCACATATCCTAAGCCTAAGTCACGTAAGAATTTTTTGGCTTCATAAAGGGTCCATGGAATCACTTGATCACTTATCGGTATAAGGTCCTTTAATATCCCCAACAACATGTTGAAAGATTTATTGCTCCACTTGTTTAAGACCTTCACATGAAGCATCTTAACAACAAATGATAAAAGAGAAAACTTACGACACTCAGGGTACAACTCTCTTTGAGCATCATTCAACAATTTGTTAAAGTTGGGCATGCCCTCTTTTTCAACATTGTTAGCCACATCATCGTCATCGTCATCGTCATCGTCATTGTCATTGTCTTGATCTTCCTCATCCTCTTTATTTTCATCATCATTTATGGTAGTCCCCATGTACACATCTTTTAACAAATTTAGGATTTCATCTTGATCTTCGCCTATCTTTGCTTCCATTCTATCCCCAACACTTCCAAAGTCATTGTGGTTGTCATCATTCAATGCATGAGATTGATTCATGGGAACAGATTCCCCATGATGCACCCAAGTCTTATAAAAAGGGGACATCCTTTTCACAACTAAATGATACTCCACAATTTTACTAGTATGTCATTCACAATTCAAACAATCCATACAAGGGCAACGGATCTTATCATTTGGCCCTACATTCATGTCACGACCCAAACCCGCCCCTATGGGTTTAGCACCATAACTGGCCAGTAATCCGTGGATTACTAAAGGCCTCTAAACATATGAACAAATAATAAGGGGCTGAGGAAGCAATAATACAAAAATAGACAAGGTCCAATGAGCTGTGATAACGTATATGGAACAGAACGTTTCAAAACTTATTTATATATATAAACATGCCAGTCCAGGTACACAATATTTACGGAGTATTACATCCCAAGACCTATCCTTACAACACATACAGAGACTAGCATGAAGTACAAAACAGCCATGGCATTAAGCTTCGATCGAAACCTCCTCGGAAGGCACAAAGGTTGGCTGACAAAACGGTACAGAAGGCCATCAACTCTGGCCCTGGTCATGTGCCGGCTCACCTATATACATAATATAAACTGTGAGCGAAAGCCTAGTGAATAATAACAGAGTAAAGGGTTTAATGAATGATGTCCATCACAGGGTTAGAAATCAAATTCTTATCAGAAACAGAGTCTTACGCATATTCAGATTCCAAGTCAGAAACAGATTCATATACATATTCATAATCATTTCCATATTCAGATTTTGCATATAATCATACGTGGTACATCCATTAGCGTTAACAAATCCGATGACCCATAAAGGGACAGCCTTAAAGGCATTCCGATGACTCATGTGCACAGAGACGTTTCTGATGACCCATGAAGGGACCTGATGACCCATGAAGGGACCTGATGACCCGTAAAGGGACCTGATGACCCATGAAGGGACCTGATGACCCATAAAGGGACGCATATCATATGAAGCTAAGGATGCCACGAATAACTTTCAGAATCTTGGACAATCATTCATTCATTCAGAACATAGCGTAGCATTTCAGAAGACTAATCATTTTATGTCATAATGTTCAGAAAATATTTAACATTGAACATAACTTTACAAAGTTATTACTCACAGTGGGCCTTGAGATAGACAGATGGAGTAAACTTGGTCAAACGGTACGTGGCACGTGACCTATACAACACATAACAGATGCACACTTGAAACATACGTTCTAATTGCACAAAACTTATGTCGTTAGTTCTTAGTGTGTTTCTAACCTTAAATCCTCACTATAGAGTCTTAAACATGGCCTAGGAATGCCTATGATGGAATGAGGATGCAAGGATGCACTTTAAAACACTTTTCAAAAATTTGCTGAAACAGAGGTCCCGCTTGAGCGTGTCCTTCTACGCTCGAGCAGACATGTAGACAAAAGGAATACGCTCGAGCATACTGCAAGCTACAGTAAAAGTACTGGATGCACAAAATTCACACTCGATGGGCGCTCGATACCCGCTCGAGCGTGAGACACAAGTCCTCGCTCGAGCGGGCATTACCCCGCTCGAGCAGACTGCAAACACATGCAAAGTACTGGATACATGCATTTCCCGCTCGAGCGTCACTTTCCCCGCTCGAGCGGACTGCATGAACTCAGTGTTTACGCTCGAGTGCGGAGTTTCTCGCTCGAGCGTGAGTCCAAAATCTGGAATTTTCAGATTTGAACCTCAAGCTCAAAACTCAACTACAATGCATCAAATTCGATCATTTTGGGCTAATTTTCTGGAAAACTCTTGTAAACTCATAGTATGACATGTTTTGAAGATCAATTTGCTAAATCAAAGCCCAAAGGTAGTTCAATTAAACACAATTTCAAGGAAAACTTCAAGAACAAAACAAGAGCTTACATGCAAGTGTTCATTTTAAATTCAATGCTCTAAAACATAACCAAATGTAAGATTGAACTCAAAATCATGATGAACTCATGGACTATAACTAGAATATGGTCTTGCATGCAAGAATTTCCATGAAAACACTTTAAAATGCTAAGATATGAACATGCATGCAAGAATTCCTACTCAATTCAACATTTAGAACCAAAACTTGACTCTAAACTCTAGTTCACCATGAACCATGCAAGAAGTAACTCAAAATCACAATGGAGAAGATGAATTCTCTACCTTATGTCTTCAATTTCAAGTTGAGAAGCTCAATTACACAATCCACTCTTCAATTTTCCAAGTACATCTCAAGATGAACACAACTTTCTTCTAACTCTCTAGCTCTCTCTCTCTCTCATACGATTTGTTCTAAGGAAAATGGCTGAAGAGAAGGTGCCTCAAATGTATACATTAAGTCCTCAAACAATGACCCTAAGGTGGCCCACTCAATGGCAAGTTGGTAATTAAAGCAACCAATATAATTCAACATTATTTAATCTAATTTGATCGCTCCGAATCAAATTTTAATTAAACCTACCATAAAATTCTATAAATCCTAACTAGCACATAAATCAAGTCAATTTCTGATTCGGACGCCGATAAGGCTTTCAATCCGCAATTTAAAGTCAAAGACATGAACAGATCATTTTATCACAAACAGATAGAAACACGTAAATAATGCAATACATATGCAAATTAATCCAAAATTCGTCCTAAATTACTATTAGACATAATTAAGTACGGATTACGTTAATCAGGGGTCAGGGTTATTACAATTCATCATTGCAAATTGAACAAAAGCCTTCACCCCATCTCGATACTGGGAACTCATCCTATTCTTAAGTAACATCCAACTCCTGTCCATATTTGGTCACCTACATAGCCATGGTTATGTGAAATTCCTTTGAATTAGAGAATTTACAAGGTTATGGTTTCATATCTTTTGGTGACCCACAAGATTATGGTTCCACATCCCTTTGATGAACAAATGATACATCACAATAGTAAGTGATAAACAAGAATTACTATTCAAGTAAAATATGCAATTTAGAGTAAAGGGTGAAAAAAAAAATCATATAGTAAGTGATGAAATTGATATATAGATTACAATTACTATATAAATTGTGGTCTTCAATTTGTTACATATTAGTTTAGTTATTCTTGGAAAAGCATATTCATCTATTTTAGCTATTTGGCGTATTTCTTTGTTGAGTTAGACATGAAATTGAGATTTTGAAACCAAACACAACAGCCATCCCTAATCATCGCATTTGGTATTATTTTGTTTACATGTCAAATAGTTCCTTGAGTCATCTAAGTGTTTGTCATATCATGAATGCTCAAAACATTAGGCAAAAAATGTGAAGCTTTTAATAACCACAAATTTAATAAAAAAAAAGTGCCAAAATTCTCGAAGTAAATTAAAAATTCCCTAAAATATAGTCAAAGCTTACTTGATGTAGTAATTGCCCTCAACGAATGATTGCAGCTTTTTTATCTCTTCGCATTAGCCAATAACCTATAACATTTGAATTGTAAATCTAAGTTTAAATTAAAATCACACTATACATGAAATTAATGGAGAGTTGGCATGAAATGAATGTCAAATAACATATAAGGATACTCATGTCCTATCTTCATTTTTTTATGCATAAATGAAAAAGGAAGAAGAAACTATGTTATCACCATCTTATCAATCATAAAATCTGATTCAATGGTTAAATTTTTAATTTTATTTATTTATTAGAAATTCAAAATTATGAAACTAATATATATTCAAAACATTAGACAATAGCCCATACAGAATCAGACTGAGCAACAACCAATCGGACATCAACAGTGATGAGACCAGAGCATACATCAGCAGATTAGCACACAACACCAGCACCAAAGAAAGAATTCTTAAATATTTCCGAATCACTGGTGATAACAAATCCCAAACTACAAACTCTATTGATAGTGAATACTTTCAGGAATCAAAATTTATAACTAAAAGTAAGTAATTTATCCATGTCACAAAAAAAGAGTCAAATCAAATCTAAAGATGTTTCCCTCAAACAATTTCAACAATAAACAAGAGAACCTCCACTCAAAAACCAACAAAAACTTCATACAAAACCAGCATTGGAAATACAGAACTAGCACGTTTCAAACATACAACATTGTCATATAACACAAACTTCATTAAAACCAACACTAAACAGGCAATAGACTCGTTATTTTTTTCCTTACAAACCATCATTTTTCTCAGTTATAGCCAATTTCAAAATTGCAATAAAGTCTCATACTTTCTTGTAAAAATTTATAGAGTAAATACCCAAGAAGGTAAATAAATTTGTTTCTATTTAGATTAGTACCAATGCTGATTGCCAACTTGATCATGAGAAGAAGTATAATACTATAATTTCTTAACTACAGCCTACAGGCAAAATTTAGAACAAGATCAATAAAGGCCCAGGAACATGAAACACCAAAATGATTTATGTGTATATATGTCATACGAACTGTAGAATGTGATTTCAAAGGGACCACCTAGTTCACATAGTAGTTATTCTCCCTTGTTCGCACTTCTAACTATTCATCCATACTAGTAATTTTTATGAACTCATAATCCTTAAGATTACTTCTTTAATCATTTTTAAAATACATATATTTATGAAAAGACATATGGCACGAGATAGAAAAAACTTAATTAATACATAGATGAGCACAAAATCCTTAATTAATAGAATGAAGATGAGCACAAAATCCTCAAAACAGTAGGAGCCACAGTCCTACATTTAGATGGATATTACTCCGTTCAATGATCAAAACAATTATGTTAAGTCTTTTGTATTCCCAAGTTCTAATCAAATTCAGTTACACTACTTCAAGAGCATTGAAGTGCAGTGGGTTCACTCACAATACAATGGGTTCTCAATCCTAGTTAATTGCATTACAGCATACATAAATAGGATAATTTTGGTACAAACAATACAATGGGTTCACTCACAAGATCACTCCATGCTTGAAGAAAAATCAATCAATTTCAAATTCATTGTTGATAAAAGTGCATTTAGTTAAAAATTTAAAAGAGCAACATATTCCAATAAAAGGGGGAAAAAATTAAAAGACAGATTTTAGGACTACAATCTATCATATACACAAATATATATATATATATATATATATAAATCCTTGAAGACAGATTTTAGAATAGCAATCTATCATCTATTTATCATATACTAATATATATATATATATATATATATGTATCTATCTTCAAAATATTAGAGAAAGAGAGAAGTGAATGCCGTCCGTGGAAATCAATCAGTGGCGAGAGAGAGCAAGAGGAAAAGAGACGAAGACGAAAAGGAGGAGGATGAGGCGGTGTGAGAGAGGGAGAGGGAGACATACCTCTGTTTTGCTGTGCGCCGCTTGAGGCTGTGGATTGAGAGAGAGTGAGAGTGAGAGGGAGAGGGAGAGTTAGAGCAAGACAGATTTTAGGACTACAATCTATCATATATTTATCATATGCTCATATATATATATATATATATATATAAATCCTTGAAGACAGATTTTAGGACTACAATCTATCATATATTTATCATATACTCATATATATATATATATATGTCTATATATCTGTCTCAAAATATCATAGAAAGAGAGAAGTGAATGCCGTTGGTGGAAATCAATCGGTGGCGAGAGAGAGCGAGAGGAAGAGAGACGAAGACGAAAAGAAGGAGGAAGAGGCGGTGTGAGAGAGTGAGAGGGAGAGGGAGAGAGAGAGGGAGAGGGGGACATACCTCTATTTTGCTGTGCGCCGCTTGAGTCTGTGGATTGAGAGAGACTAAGATGAACAATGGTTAGAGCTTATTTGTTCATTCAGTAAAAGGGTCGGTCCAGTCTTAAAAAAAAATTTGAAAAATGCAAAACGACGTAGTTTCATTTGCTAATTTATTGGCGACAAAAATCCTTTAGTCGCCATAAGTACCGTTCATCTTTTTCGTGACTACTTCATTTCTGTCGCCAAAACTTTACAATCGGGGACCAAAATTTCGTCGCTATATGTTAATATGGTCGCGAAAATATTTTTGGCGCTCCCGCCCAAAAAATTAAGTTGGCGCCAAACCTTTTGAAGACTAAAAATCTTAACTCGTCGCCAATAGTGTAATTTTTGGCGACCAACGATTATATTGTCACCAATTATATAAAATTGGCTACTAATTTCAGTTTGGTTGCTAAAAAACGTCGCCAAAAATGTTTTTTGTTGTAGTGTATCTTGAAAAAGGCATTCATTCCTGTGCTTCCAGATAGACCACAGAGCCACCAGAGGGATTGCATTCCAGATTCTCTTTTCAGCGTTGATGAAGTTATTCCCAGCCCAACACTGCAATAGTCCTTCAACAGATCTAGGTGTCACCCACTGAGCTCCCCACTACTGCAGAAGACCTGCCCAAACTCTCCATACCTTAGGACAAAAGATAAATTGATGTTTTACAGTTTCCTGGGCTTCCTTGCAGAAAAAGCATATAGTTTCAGTACTAGCATTCAGCACTCCAATTCTGTACAGAAAAACAGAAGTTTTAACCTTATGTTTCCAAGCAAGCCAAAAAATTGGACTTTAGGGGGGAGGTACTTAACCCACACCAATCTGCAAGAACCCTTTAATTCTCTATGTTGTAAATCAGTGTATTTATACAGGGTTGAGACAAAGGATTGCCCTGGTTTAGCTGCTACCCAAATTGCCTTATCCAGAGTATGGAAGTTCAAAGTCAATATAGGACCTACTGTGATAGATTGATTAAGTGTGTTAAGCTCCTCTTGTTCCCATTGGAATAAAGCCCTCCTAAAGCTAAACACCCAGTTATCAGAGTAGCCTCTTCTAATAACATAGGCCCTGAGAGACTCATCCTTGTCATTAGACAATTTGAATAGTCTAGGGAATAAATCTTTAAGGCTGATTGTTCCATTCCAGTAGTCATGCCAAAAGCATACTCTACACCCATTTCCCACTTTAATCTAAAGATTATTGACATAAAATTGTAGGAGGCTGGCCCTTTGAGTTGCTACTGCCAAAATATCTCCCCAAATCTTGGAACATCTGCTGGCTGCTTAAGGCTCTGGGAACCATTTCCCACCTTTAACTTTGTATTTGCTACAAATCACCTTCTTTCACAAGGCTGTTTGCTCATTGGCAAACCTCCACCACCACTTGATTAGTAAACACACATTCATGTCTCTGATTCTTCTAATACCTAGCCCCCATTGCTTGATGCTTTTTGTTACCTCATTCCATTTTACTAAATGAACTTTCCTCTTTAACTCAGATCCACCCCATAGGAATGAGGCTTGTAGTTGTTCAATTTCTTTTGATATCCCTTCTGGTGCCTTGAACAGAGAGAGGTAGTACACTAGCAGGCTTGAAAGCACTGCCTTAATTAGAGTTAGCCCACCTGCATATGAGAGAAATCTCCTCTTCCAGCCAGCAAGTATGAGCTTTATCTTCTCAATAACAGGTTTTCAACTCAGCTTCTTATGAGGGCTAGCACCCAATGGCAATCCAAGGCACTTCAATGGCAATGATTTAGATTTGGAATTCAGCATGGAAGCAAACTCACTGAGCACAGACGCAGATATACCACAACCACAAACCATACTTTTATGGTAATTTATCTTGAGCCCCGATGCAATTTCAAAACACCTTAAAATCCTTTTTAAATTCAGCACTTCTAAGCATTCAGCATCACAGAATAATAGGAAGTCATCTGCAAATTGAAGATGAGAAACTACTACGCCATTAGCACCAGCTACTACTCCTTTCAGCAACCCCAACTCCTTAGCTCTCATAAGTAATATGTTCAACCCTTCTTTAGCCAGGTTAAATAGGAAAGGAGATAAAGGATCCCTTTGTCTAAGGCCTTTTTGGGGACAAAACTCCTTCGTTGGTGAGCCATTCACAAGTAATGAGATTCGAGCTGAAGAGAGACATTCTTTCAACCATGAAATCCATTTTGATCCAAAGCCAAAGCTAGAAAGCATTGAGAACAAGAACTCCTAGTTGAGGGAGTCATAAGCCTTCTCAAAATTGATTTTGAACAACACTCTTCTCTTGGTTTTTTTTCCACCCATCCACAATTTCATTTGCAATCAATACTCCATCAAGTATGTTTCTTCCTCCCAGGAATGCTGATTGAGCTTCACCAATTACAGTTGGCATTAACTCAATACTTTTGACATAATTATATTGACATCTTTTAAAGTTTGAATTTATATAATACTCAATCTATTTTTCATCAATAATTCATTAGTAGTATGATGGAAAAATAATTTTACTATCTCTTTTATTCTAAAACCGTTTATTTTAGAGTCTACCCATCATTGGTGTTAGTTTCGGTCGTTTTACCCATACAAAAAGAGAGATTAATGTAATTATGTCAAAGTAATTATGTGTAGGTCCTAATAAATGGACTTCTTGTTTAATAGGTCCTATGAGAAAAATGTCATAAAAAAAGTCACTAATTGTAAGTTTTAGCAACAATTTATAAAAATCATGACAAAAAAAAGTCACTAATTGTCAATTTTTAGCGACATATATAAAAAATTGTCACAAAAAAATTATTTTTAGCGACAATTTTACCAACACTTATTTTCAATAGGATTTGATCGGAATTAAGTCCAACTATTAGGACTTATTAGCAGTTTACCCTATAATGATAATTAACTGTATTTTTAAATCTTTTTTTTATCCGTAAAAAAGAAATTTATTGATGAAATAAATACAATACATATAAATATACATCAATAACTATAATTATAATTAACTATATTTTTAAAATCTTTTTTTTATCCGTAAAAAAGAAATTTATTGATGAAATAAATACAATACATATAAATATACATCAATAACTATAATTATAATTAACTATATTTTTAAAATCTTTTTTTTATCCGTAAAAAAGAAATTTATTGATGAAATAAATACAATACATATAAATATACATCAATAACTATAATTATAATTAACTATATTTTTAAAATCTTTTTTTTATCCGTAAAAAAGAAATTTATTGATGAAATAAATACAATACATATAAATATACATCAATAACTATAATTATAATTAACTATATTTTTAAAATCTTTTTTTTATCCGTAAAAAAGAAATTTATTGATGAAATAAATACAATACATATAAATATACATCAATAACTATAATTATAATTAACTATATTTTTAAAATCTTTTTTTTATCCGTAAAAAAGAAATTTATTGATGAAATAAATACAATACATATAAATATACATCAATAACTATAATTATAATTAACTATATTTTTAAAATCTTTTTTTTATCCGTAAAAAAGAAATTTATTGATGAAATAAATACAATACATATAAATATACATCAATAACTATAATTATAATTAACTATATTTTTAAAATCTTTTTTTTATCCGTAAAAAAGAAATTTATTGATGAAATAAATACAATACATATAAATATACATCAATAACTATAATTATAATTAACTATATTTTTAAAATCTTTTTTTTATCCGTAAAAAAGAAATTTATTGATGAAATAAATACAATACATATAAATATACATCAATAACTATAATTATAATTAACTATATTTTTAAAATCTTTTTTTTATCCGTAAAAAAGAAATTTATTGATGAAATAAATACAATACATATAAATATACATCAATAACTATAATTATAATTAACTATATTTTTAAAATCTTTTTTTTATCCGTAAAAAAGAAATTTACTAATGAAATCAATACAAAACATATAAATATACATCAATAAAAAAGAAGGTAAAAGCAAAGAGTATCATAATATACATTCTTAATCCCTACTTGTTGATACCATGAAAGATACCCAACAATATAGTAGCTCAAGCCAAAAGCGTTGTGAGAAACCAACAGAAAAGACGAAAAACAAAGCCAATAAAAAAACAAGTTACAAATGCAGCAACATCTCTACCTCAGCTCTTCCAATCATAAACAACAATTTGCCTCTTTGGCGACCAAAATTAATTTAGTAGCCAAAAGTCAAATCTTTGGTGACTAAAATTGTTAAATAATCTTCACTATATTTAATGAAATAAATTCTCTTTGTGTACTAAACAACAAACGGAATACAGAAGAAATATAGGAAATGAGAGAGTTTGTTTGATTACAAAAATCAAACCAGAAAATGAATTAAAATAAGTAAAATAGATTTTTATTTTGTTACAAAAACAAAATCAAAATCTGAAACAGAAAAAATAATAAAACAGAAAAGTAAATTAATTACTTACCAAATTAGTTTCTTGAACAAATTTTTGATCAAGTCCAGTGTTTAACACTGTATCCTTAAGATTCGTCTTCTCCACGGTGCTTTCAGATTGTGGACGTCTATCTCCCAGGATAAAATGATCAACCGCAAACAATAGCAGCACTACAAAATTGTTTGCCCAACGAACACACTATGTGTTTAAACTCTTTCTTACGGAAATTAAATACAGCAAAATGCAAAGAATTATAGCAGATGAGAGAAGTACGAAAATTGTTGAATTGAACATCAAATGAGGGCTAGTCTATTTATAGAAGTAATGGCACCCTTTAACTTTGAATTGAACAGGTAGCATACCTGTTTGAACAGGTATTGTACCTGTTGGGTTTGAATTGGACAAATAACCGAATCCGTTTGAATTTGAAAATTAAACAGATTTGAAATCTGTTCGGGTAGAACAGATACGGTTTGGAGAGAAATTCTGAAGAGGTGCAATTACAAAATTTGAATTTAATTTCCAACCAGAATTTTGAAATAAAATCGAACATATTTTATTTCAAAATAAATCAAATAAACTCAAATATTTTTCGCCCAAAAAGATTTGTATTGGGCCGGACAAGCCCAACCCAACCTCACACCATGCACCCGCGCCCAAGCTCAGGCCTAGACAGCGGCGACGCGCGTGTGGTGATTTTTGGGTCCAATGGGTCTAGCCCACTTTGTCCATAACCTCTCCCTTCTACAAACTTGGGGTGCCCCTTGGGGCCCTCCTCAAGTTATAATTCCAAGCTATATAAACCCATTCAAAACTTCCCACCAAATCAATGTGGGACAAGCCAATTACACAAACCTTAAGGAATTTCCACCAAAACTCCATTTTCATGGAGCAGACTTTTGCTTCAATTTTCCATTCACTCGATAATGGTTTTGAGCAACCAAATATACCACGTGAATCACAATGCGGCATAGAACGCGTTTCTACTTTGACCCGCGAAAATCAACACCCAAATCCTACCTAAAAATTAGACCAAAGTTTGGAGAAAATTCTGTTTTTCAGAATTTCAAAACCAATTTCTAACAAAGCTTTGATCCTTGATGAACTTTCGAATAGCACAAAAATTTCTAGAATTGCAGATACGACGGCTGTAAGCCTCGCACGTGCAACCAACGAACCAAAATAGGGCTACAGCTTCTGAAATAACCGTACGTGTGGGAGTCACATGTGGCTGTGACTCTTATACTTGCGGAACACAGGGAATGTGTGTTTCAATTTTCTTTCGACCTTTTTGACCTTATGCACACCCCTACACATATATGAAGACTAATTGAGAAATAAAATAAACTTAAAAATTGACTTTAATTAAACTAATTGAATGAAGGAAACAAAAGTTAATTAAGTGCTTTTGTTTTATCGAATTGTGTGTGTATTATGTAGGTCGGTTATATGAGGAGAATTACTGAAATCAGACTCATTGTGAGTAATGTCTTTGTAAAGATATTTTAGTATAAATGATTTTGAAAATGCTATAACATGAGATGTTTTAAGAAATCTATATATTGTTTATGAAATATTCCGATATGGTAAGTGTTCTGATACAAATATTTTTTGGAATGATAAGATATGCTAAGAAATTCCACAATGCTTCTGATATGATAAGCTTGTCCGAAATTATATTCTTAAGTATTTATTTTGAAACGTTATGAAATGTTATGTTTACTGAAATTGCGTTTTGCTATGAATGAATGAGTTTCCCATTTGATAATTTATTGTGGCATCCTTAAATGAATTCTCTATGAATAACATGTTGGATCTAAGATCATTTTGTTTTATTTGTTATATGTTGGACTTGAGATCGTTTTGTCTTATTTGTTATAAGTAGAACCAAAGGTCGTTCTATACAGCTGTTATATATATTGGATCAGAGATCGTTTTGCCATGAATTAGATCAGAGGTCGTTCATCTATGTAATGGACCAAAGGGCGTTCTCACTACGTCAAAACAGGGCATTAACGGCAGTTTTTTTAACGGCGGTAACGAAAATTGTCGTTAAAAATATCATTAACGGCGGTTTTGTTACCGCCGTTAAAAAAACGGCCGTTAATGCCCACTTTTAACGGCGGTAACAAAACCGCCGCTAATATCCAATCATTACCGCCGTTAATGACGGCGGTCTTTGCCGGCGAAACTCCGGCGTGCTCCGGCGAAACTCTGGCGAGCTCCGGCGAAACCATCTACAATAAAGTAAAAGTAATGTTTAAATATTTATTTAGGGAATATATTTCATGAAGAGTGGCTATGGTAGAGTGGTTAGTGTGGGTGGATGAGAGGTTGAGGGTTCAAGACTTGGGGAGTGCAAGAAGAAAGAATTATTTTTTGAAAAATTTGAACCTCTTTACGGCGGTAAAAAACCGCCGTTTTTGGTCGACTTTTAACGACGGTTATATTTTTTCCGACACACGCATAAACGGCGGTAACAAAACCGCCGTTAATACCGCCTTTAACGGCGGTTTTACAGCTTTCAACGGCGGTAAAAAACCACTGCTAAAGCCCAATTTTGGCGTACTGTCTGTCAAGTTTAAATATATTTAATGGTATTAGATGAGCCACATAATTTGTTAAACTTATACATGATTTATTTATGAGAGATGTTTTGAATATGATGAGAATGTTTTTCGAAATTTTGGAACTCATTCATTAACTCATTTTCATTGATGTTACTCATTGGGTTTTAACTCCTAAATTACTTTTCCTATATAGGTTCAAGTTTAGAGTTTTGCTTT
>NW_021025523.1:2007476-2018919 GCF_004153795.1 Camellia sinensis
GGGTTAGGATAAGAGAGTTTAAGTTTTACAAGACTCTCCCAAAGTTTCCTCCTCTTCAATGCATCAGTCGGGGCATAAATATTGCAAATAACACAATGAAATGATTGAGATAAGATACCTGAGAGAAGAATGAAGTTCCTGGTACTGCAGCAATCTACCAATTGAAAAATTTGGGTGTTCCAAATGCAAAGGAGGCCACCTGCACTTCCTTCTGAACCCACCTCCATAAAACCCATATCATCCACGGGCCATAAGGATTTGACAAAATTACCATCAATAGTTTCTCTCTTAGTCTCCTGCAACAACAAGACATCTACTAATTTTGCTCTCACCAAAGCCTTTATTCTACTCCTTTTTTCCGGTTTTCTAAGCCCCCTAACATTCCAAGACATGATCTTCATTAAACAATCTTCAACACAGCCTCTATTCTCCTTCATATTTTCGGCAGCTTAATCTGCCTTTACTCTTCCTTCAGCTCTTTCCATATCTTTCTCCTCCAGCTCCATTATTTTAGTCACCACTTCCTCTTCCTTCCCGTCACAGTTGAGCCCTAATGCCTTCCCTACCTCAATCGTAGCTTGGGCCTCCTTGATTATCTTTCTTCTCCTTTGGGAACTGCTGTTTTGTGACGCTTGTAGAGACATAGCAGCTGCTGCCGCTCGAAGGATCACACCACCTCTGAGACAGTTGTTGAATAGGATCCCTTTCTGTTTTGGTAGACCACCGTGCTTCACTCTTTCTTTCCCCTTTTCACTGCCTTTCCTCTTCAGGTCAGACTTCTTTCTTAATCTAGCCTGAGCTTGCTGATATGGGCCCCCCTTCTCGTGATTAACTTGCTGAACTACAGCTTCCTCTACCGCCAGAAACTGTGATTGGGCTATGCAATCACTTAGATTAGAATTAGCTTCCCATCTTGGCCCATTAATTATGGGCTGAACTTGGGCTCCATGTAGCACCACCTCTAGATTTATGTTGGGCCTGCCGCACTCCAACCCAGATGCACTACACATAAAACCTTTGTTGCCTTCCAGATTTTCCACCCGTTGCTTTATCCCATTCTCCACAGCCCTTGAGCAGACCGCCTGCACCATCCTTTGTTTCCCTAGAGCACGCTCAGTTACTTTGTCAGCTACTCCAGACATGCAATGATGGCCTCCATCCACCGCTACTAAAGCTCTGTCGGCTGTGTGTGTTCCATTGTGTGACATGTCATCAGTTTGTGCCACATCATCATCATCATTTTCCTCCTCTGCAACTGAACCGACTTCACCTTCATCCCCACCTTTAACACCTTTAACACCATTAACAGCTACCTCTGCATGAACATGATTAACTTGACACCTGCTTTTGGACAAGTGTTCACTCTCATTATGCATATTGGATTCCAATACTTCATTTTTCTGGCAGCTATAGCCACCATTACATTGACAGAAACTGACTAAGGGCTCTTCGAACACTCGCACTTGATAATCCCTCAAACTTCCTACTAATGTAATTACCGTATTAATGGGCTCCATCCTTCTTGTAATAATCCTGACTTTACCGAACATAAAGTGTTGGCCTCCTACTGTATCTGCATCATACTGGACCACTTCTCCCCATACCTTGCCAATGGCTTCAAAAGTTTTGATACTCCAGAGATTGAGAGGAACTCCCACACAAGTGATCCAGAGACATCTGTCACATTCCAAGAACTTCCTTTCTTCCCATTCAAATACTTCATCACTCCAGTCATGAATCCACTCCTCCATCTTTGCTCTTTCTTCCTTCATCTGTTGGTTGGAACTGAATGATAAAATTGCAACCCTTCCTCCTACTTGTCTAACTACTACTTCCTTACCAGTCCTCTTACAGATCTCCTTTTGAAAATCATGAAAGGAGAAAAATGGTTTAAGCTTGACGAGAACACTATCGTATAACCACCCATTCCCAGCCTCCACAGCTCGAATTGAGATGTTTTGCTTTCCATATTCTCCACCATTTTTACCTCCAGTTTGAACTACTTCTGCATAGGACTTGCCTTTGATTCCCATGATAGGTTGGATGGGGATCCCCTGCTTGTTCTGCGCCATGCCGCCCTGTTTAGCCTTTGTTAACATCTGTCTCCTTTGATTGTACTTGCTGTACTCAGCCAACTTTACTCTCAAGGCCTTGTTATGACACCATAATCCATCAGCTTTGCTTACTGCCACCTCTGCGGCCACCGTGCAATCGTACCTAACAAATCCAAATCTTGATCTTGTAGTTTTCCTCCTTTTCAGTGGTATGAATACATCCTTCACCACTCCAAACTTGCTGAACAAATTAAATAAGTCTGAAGGGGTCATAGCCTCTGGTACTTCATCCACGAAAAGAGAGACCAAATCATTCATCCTTGATCGACCAGTTTGCAGACCCATCCTCCGTTTTTTAAGAACCGGCTTCCACCCTCCATCATTCATCTTTTAGTTGAGTCGTGTAACAGCACGAATCTTCGCAACAATATGTTATTGTTGTATTGCACAGAGAGAGAGAGAGAGAGAGAGAGAGAGATACCTTTGGGAGAAGGGCAGGGTAGATTGTGAAAGAAAGGAGAGAAAAAAAGAGATTGCATGGTAATAGTTTCAACAAAGAAGCTCTGCATACCCATTCATCTCCTACAAACAAGGAATTTAACTCTATTGAGTCCCCTTGATTGAAGTTAAAATTGAAAATTTAAATATTTTTATGAGAATTGATTTTGTTTTATAATTGAGATTTTTCTATATTTTGAGGTTTTGATATTATATATATATTTTCTGATTTGTATAGTGGTTCAATGGATGTCCGTGTTGAATACAAAATAGAGGATTCACCTGAAAAATCTATTCGGGATGGGTGGGCTAAAATAGAAGGTATGAATGTTGAGAGGTCATTTTTGGGATTTGAAAATGAGAATGAAGCAAAGAATGTTCATGAGAATTTGTCAAAACTCCAAGGTGTGAGCTTTCTCATGTCACATTTCATCATAAAACACCAAGAACACTACTGGCTTGCTGTGGACAAGATTCAATATAGCTTAGAAAAATACAAAAAGGAACACTCGAGAATTTGGAACGGTCCGACTTGTCTCACAATATCAAGATATAATCCGGTATGTCTTACCAGCCCTTTTACAGTCTATTCATAACGAGCATCATAGTGTGGCTAGGCTCCACTCCCATTGGATTTCATGATTGTTTTTTTTGGTTGAGTTTGACAATTGCTTTTTTTCAGTGTTTTGTTTGTAACGTTATTATTATTATTATTTCTTTTTTTAACAAGACGCTTTTTTTCTTTTCTAAGATAAAATAGTTACTTTGTCAGCTACTCCAGACATGCAATGATGGCCTCCATCCACCGCTACTAAAGCTCTGTCGGCTGTGTGTGTTCCATTGTGTGACATGTCATCAGTTTGTGCCACATCATCATCATCATTTTCCTCCTCTGCAACTGAACCGACTTCACCTTCATCCCCACCTTTAACACCTTTAACACCATTAACAGCTACCTCTGCATGAACATGATTAACTTGACACCTGCTTTTGGACAAGTGTTCACTCTCATT
Source organism: Camellia sinensis (assembly GCF_004153795.1). Taxonomy (NCBI): domain Eukaryota; kingdom Viridiplantae; phylum Streptophyta; class Magnoliopsida; order Ericales; family Theaceae; genus Camellia; species Camellia sinensis. The sequence continues at coordinate 2,011,042 of NW_021025523.1, forward strand.
ATGCATATTATAATAATAATAATAATAATAATAATAATAATAATAATAATAATAATAATGCATATTTTAAAAGATTTCATTAATGAAAAAAAAACTAAAGTTTGAAAAAATGACCCTTTTTTAGTAATTGCCAAAATATAGATAAATCTTATAAAAAATTATTTTTTACAATTATTAGCTAAGCAAGTCAAAAACGGAATAAAAAATGCTATAGCCAAACAGAATCATTTCTGAATTATTTTTATATCGTGGACCACTGTATCATTTGATATGTCTTAAGCTTCCTTTGAGAGTTAGCCAAAAAGGTAATTATTGGCTAAAAATAAGGCAACAAAAAAGTTAATATTAAAATAAAAAAAGAAAAGTAGTTCTTTTTGGCAATATTAAAATAAAAAAAGAAAAGTAGTTCTTTTTGCATATGCTAAACATTTTTGGCTTTTTAAACATTTTTTTTTGAAGAGTTCACATTATATTTTATTGCAGGGGCATCATAATTGGCATGTGTGAACTTCGTGGCCAAAGGCACACTCATGGACGTCTCTCAATCAAAGACATTTTGATTGTGAATGACAAGCCTAAATTTGCCTTCATAAGAAATGTGCCTCCTCCTCCTTTAGAGGGTGACAATGAATGATTTTAAAGATTTGAAGATTTTATTTGAGAAGGTGATTGGTACTTATCATAATAATGACGAATTGAATCATTTTTACAAGCACGCTGAAGTCAACAATGCGTAAGAGTTCTATACATTTATCTCCATTTTTTCCTCTCCCTTTTATGGTCAGTTTATTTTTGTTTATTTTTATTTTTATTTTTTTTGAGCAATGCTATATATAATCTCATTTTTATCTTTAATTTGTGTATTTTTAATTTTTTTTATTGGTGCTATTATCTATCATTTTATTAGATTAAATCCGATAAATTTTTTATTAATCTACTAAGTATAGTGAATCACCAATTGATTGATGCAACCTCTCTTATTAGGTATAAGCAATTTGGAGGCAGTAATGTTTTTTTAATTCAAAACTTTAAAATTTCATATTTTTGTATGGTAAATTCATTTTAATAAAATTTATATTTTTGAAATTTAATCGAAAAAATCTGAAAATTTTCACTTATTAACTGAGAAATTTCATTGCTAACTAAGAAATTTCTCAATTACATAATTTTTCACATTAATTTCTCAAACATAGAAATTTTCACATTTAATAAAAAGAGTGATGCCATATCCCCTAATACATCACCTCTATTTTGACTTCTAATGAGGTAGAAGAGAGAGAGAGAGAGTAGAGAGATAGAGAGAGAAGTGTGAATTCCCCTTCACATAATCCATTCAATGTTATTAGAGGTGGATTGAGAATGCTCAATTAGAACTCCTAAATATTTTTCTAATAAAAATTAGATAAATTTATCAAATTAGCTGACTTTCATAGTTTCTTCACAGCAATTACAAAATTTCTCAATTACTCAAATTAAAAATAGAGAAAATTTTCATTTGTTATTTTTTTTTTAACTTAATTTCGTATCCAATATTGTCTTTGTCTTATAGATCTACACAATTAAATTCCAAAAATACAAATTTTATTAAAAATGACTATGAATGATAAAAATACAAATTTCATTGTCTTTGTATTTTTTATTTGTGCTATAATTGTCTACTTACTTGGTTCAATATATATACAGGTTGAGTTCAAAACTGTACTTCCATCCCATTTTGATGGCTCCAATGGAATGGTTCTTTCAACCGATTAGGATGGATACTCAAGAAAGGTACCCAGGTCATGGAAAGGCCTCAAATGCTAGGAATCGTTCTACAAATCATTGGATTAAAGAAGTTAAAGGGTACTACCAAAATATTAAAACATATGCAGATGATATTGGAAGACCATACCTTCAAAATGTCTGGGATCTCTTCAAGTTTCTGTGGAATGCTACTGTCCACATCAATGTAAGTTCACGTTCAAGGGTTAGTTTATGGAAATGGTTAATTACACAATATCCCTTCAATTATTAACGAATATCATTTTACTTATTCATCTATCAATCCATAGATATTGATACTCTCAATTATAAATATTGTACAAATTCACCCCGTTTAGAAGTGGTTTGAAGGTGGTGAAGCTGATTTATTTTTGAATAATGCTATATGCTCCAAGGGAAATTACTTAATAATCCCAAAACACCACGTGACCATATTTCAAGCCAATCACCAGGTACTTAGCTCTCATGTCGTTGTCTCATCCCCAACATAAATCATGAGCCCCTACCCCTCTTTACCAATCAAAATCTTATGAAAGCACCACGCGTCCATACTTCGGAAATACTGAATAATCACCTATGCACGAATTAGTGTATTAACTAATGTACCAATTGATGATATGACATAATTTAAAATGTTTTTGGTATTTGTAACTTGTATAATGAGTGGGGTCAGTAATAATGTTATAACTAGTATTGATACACTAGTTAGTACACTACTTAATGTATATAGCATCACCGTATATTTTTATAGTTAAAGAGATCAAGATATACAATTTCATAAATTAAATGAGTAAAGTAATATTTGGTAATAATTAGAGGTCTTTGTGTAATAAACCCGTATGAAACAATAATTTCACCCTTTTTTTTAATCATATTTATTTACATTTTCATGTATCAACAATGTGTGAGTAATAGGCTCTATTAAATACAATATTGACTAAACTAAATATTCTAATAGTTTCTCCAAAATCTCATTTTGCCTCCTCCACTTTCAATTGTGATAATTAATTATTTATAATTGTGTGGGTAAAAATCTGACCACACTGCCCGTTTAGTGATCAACTGGAGAGCACAGACAGAATAGATGGCTTCAGCAACCTGTAACAGAAAGAAAAAGGTTCCGGCGGTGGTTCTTCCACCCGGGGGCACTCCGACGATCAAGTCAGTATATCTCTCAAAGATAATCAAGTGCTAAACTTAATACTCAAAACATAAATTGCATACCTTAGACCCATGGGGGTGCCTCTCTTTTATAGTATATTCAATCCAAGTCCTACTAGAAGTATGACTACTAGAAGTATGACTTCTATGATCTCCAATTCAGTGTTTACTTTGGACTCTTTAAGAGATAAAGATAAACTCCCTAAGAGCTTTATCCTTATCTTGGTTAAGTCCCCTCTTCGTCTTAGGACTCTTGTCTATTATCTGCTTATCTCGGATTCCGACATCTTCAGAGATAATCTTGGCAACTCCGAGATCATCTCGGCTTAACAACCATGACATGCGGCACCTCGGCTGACACGTCGGCGTCACCATGCCACGTGTTGATATTCAGAAAATATATCTCCACAACTGCCCCCTAGGTTCTATTACCTTGGCATCCTGAGGTGATGGAACCTATACCGATATTTCGACATTTCTTTTCTGAGTAATGGCTCAAAAACTGTTTAGCCGAGATAACCCACTTCCAGTCGACGTGTTCTCTTCGGAGAACAAGGTTTCGAACGTACTCTTCCACGCGCATGAGCTGTCATGCACTTCTAACCGTTTCCTCCAAATGCTTTATTTTTATTGGCCCGTTCCCGCGACGCGCCTCAAGGCTGTCTTTTCATCCCTCTGCGCCGTCTGACGCGTGCGTTGCTCCAGGCGTAATAAATGCCCTAATTTTGCCGCCGTTTCAAATTTTTGACAAAACTCTTCTTTGCCTCTTTCTTTCTTTACTTTTTTCATTCGATTTTCTGGCTCTCTCTCTCTCTAAACTTTCTCAAAACCCGCCATTGCTCTAGCTCCAAGCTCTGCAACTGCCTTCATTCTTCCATTCCAGCGAAGCTTTCGTCGCTCCGTCTTGTCTGCAAACGTTGCCTTACCTTGGCGACTTTCATTCCGGCTTCATTTGTTCTGGTAAGCCTCTGTTCCTCTTATTTCCAATTTTTTATGTGCTTTCGTTTACTTACTACCATTATTGCGCTGTTCAATCCTTTAGTTTGCCGAACTATTCATCTGGATGTGTCTATTCTATGATTTTACTCAAATCTTGAACACTTGCTCCGTTGTAATACTTTTCTTGCCACTGTTCTTGACCTTTTACTTTTGTATTTCTTTTGTTTCTGAGAACTATACCTCTGTTCTTGAATCTGAAACTATGTCTCTATTTTCTGTTTTTCGTATCAGTCCCAGATCTGTGCCTTCGATCTTGATCTTTATAGTTCTTAGGCTTGGGATTTGTGTGTAGAACCTTCAATTTTTTAGGGAAAACTGAAACAAGCCTTATCAGTCCTTTCCTAGGTCTTTGCCGAGGTTCTTGCAACCCTTCTTAAAACGCCCATCTTCTGAAATACATTCTTCTTAGTTTAAGCCGACATAATGGGTATGTGGAGGCATAGGGTAAATACCCCAACAAAACTCGAATACTTTAGGCAGGAATTCTCTATCCCAGCCGATGTTCACCTTAAGCTAGCTGGGGATTGTGATACCATCGTGCCCACAGACCATACAATGCCTTTTCCTATAGTAGCTTTTACCGAATGTGGACTTCGGCTTCCACTTCATCCCCTTTTTCGTGAAGTTCTTCATTTCTACAGGCTGAACCCCATGCAACTTACTATCAACTCCTATAGGGTGATTAACGGTATTATAGCTTTAGCTAGGCAAGAGAATCTTAGAATCACCTTGGCCGACCTTCAGTACTGCTATACCATGTGTCCCCTCAACCTGAAGGATAGGGGCTTCGTTTATTACCTTAAGCCGAGATCTACCCGGTTTAAAATTGTAGCCGACCTTCCAGACTCCAACAAGGGGGCTGGAGATGACTTTGTTATTGCTTCGGGAAATTGGGAATTTGGCCCAGACGAAGATGTCCACCTCTACCCTCTTCCTCGAACAGTTACAGAGGGTAAGGGTAAGAGCCCAGTGCCAACGCTTAGTTGTTTTTTTTTATTTAAGTCTTTAATGCTTTCTGTTTCTGATGTTTGTTTCTTTGTCTTGCAGATCTTCATCAGCCACCGAAAAATTTCCGCCAATCCTTTTTCCCAGGAAACGATCTGAAAAGACTCCTTGACCTTCCTATCCACAAACGGAAAGCTCCACTGCTACTAAACTTCATCCCCACATATAAGTCCACATTGCCCGACGTCCCGAAAGAAAAGCCTCTCTCCGCCTATTGCCACAACTGTAACCGCTTCTTCATCCCGAACAGACCAAGGATCCACCTCTAAACCAGCCGATCTTCCATCCACTTCAGCCCCCTACTTAATACCAATTCCAGAACGTAAACGTCGACGAAGACTTGTAAAGACTGCCGAGATGGTTCGTTCAAGGCCTGTTGTTCAAGATCTCCTCGCCGACCTTCTAACCGACGGCGACGCTGTACCAACGCAATCAATGCCCCCAGCAAAGCCGAAGAGAGTTAAAAAGGCTCAGCCCAAGGCCAAGGCTACAGATGCCGAGGCTGAGGATGCTTTGCCTATTTCTAAACTGGCAGAAAGCAAAAAATCAACCTCTGCTTCCACCAAGAGGTCTGATGAGGGCCAACCCTCAGGGTCTACACAATCAAAGAGGCCAAGGTCATCGTCTGCGACGGCCTCGGCGTCCAAGAAGCCCGACGTTCCATGGGCCCCTCAACTAACTCTGGAGGATAGGCCTATTATGGCCAGTGAAAGTGCCGACGATATTAATGTTGGTGTCGCCCTTAGCACTGCTCTCCTCCTCCCAAACGATCTGGAGCGAAATGCGAGGCTCAGTGAGTATGAGAATTATGCTCTCATGCTCCAACACTCTGTTCAGGTAAGTGTTCCTGTTTGCACTTGTGATTTTTCCTTCTGTTTTTTACTGAGAAAATTTTCTGACACTTCTGTTTTCTTTCAGGCTATCCAACATGCCCATTCATTTTCAATGCAATCCTTTGAAAATCGTCAAAGATTGGTTGATATGAAGAGGGAAGTATCTTCCATGAAGAAAGAGATCAAATCTCTTGAAATAAAGATGAAGAGGTTGGAGGACCAGGCTGAAGCTGCCACCAAGGCCCAGCAAATGGCCGAGGAGAAGGCCGAATCCGCTGAGGCTGTTAAAAAAGTTGCTGAAGCCGAGAAAAAAGAGGCCGAAGTAAAAAAGGCCCAAGCTGAGAAGGAGCTCCAGTAGGCTTTGGCCACCAAGGAGGCCGAAGTCAAAGAGGCTGATGAAAAGGCCTATGCCCAAGGTATGACCGACGTTGCAGAGGATTATAAACTTCAAGTCAGGCAGGCATACAACAGGGGATTTTCCCTAGGTTGGATGTCCCTGATAAAAAAGCTTGATCTCCCTGTCGACTCGCCCCTTCGTAATGCCGATGCCATTCCTTTACCATTTCCTCCTCCAAATCAGGCTGAAGATGAATCAGAGACTGAGGCTGATGCCGAGGATGAGGATGGAGAGAAAAATGATGACGAGGCCTTGGTGAGGAAACCCAAAGATGCCGTCGATGCCAAGTCCCCTCCTCCTGCTGAGCGAGTTATGGATCTAACCTTGGATGAGGAGGGTGAAGAGGCACCCAAGGAAATTGCCATCGGGCAACTATCATCCAACCTCCTTTTGGCTGAAAGAAGTCTGGACAACACGCTTGCTGAGATTGATGCTGAGATCGAAGCATAAAAGGTTGCTGAGGAGGTTCCACTAGAATCGTTCGAGGTCCCAGTCCCTGCAGCGGCTAACACTGAGGAATCTTGAAAAAATGTCTTTTGTACTCTTTTTTTTTTATTTTTTTTATTTTGCACTTTGTACTTTTTTAATTTCTGGACAATGCAAAACTTCTTCTTATGGCCGACGTAACTTTTTCAATATGTATCTGCAACTGTTCTTTCTATGGATATTTTTAATCTTGTGATGTTCTGTTGACTGCTTCTGCATAGTTCTATACTTAGAAATTTTTGCATGCTTCTTCATGTTGCTTCCTTTGTGCAATCTTCTCGGGGTTACATACCTTGGGTATAACTACAAAACTTTTACTTCAGCAAGATACGGACCTGCAAACTTTTCATAAATTTTAACAAGTATAAAACATATATTTCTGAATGTAAACTTTGTAAGTTTCTTCTCAAGTTCCAACAAGTGTCAAACAGTGATCTCTGTCTAACCTACTTGTAAATTGCTACAAATTTCAACAAGTGTTTAAATAATATACTTATCCTTTACTTTAACCTGTAAATTTCTGTATACCTCAGCGGGTGATCATATGTCGGTTTAACTTGTAAAATGCTACAAATTTCAACAAGTGTTAAACATCTTCCTTAGGGTTTAAGCAGCCCACATATTGCTATGAGAATTTAAGCAATAACCGCGGCTTAACTTTAACTTGTAAATTGCTACAAATTTCAACAAGTGAAGATAAGGAATCAGCTTAATTTCAACTTGTAAATTGCTACAAATTTCAACAAGTGAAGATAAGGAATCAGCTTAACTTCGACTTGTAAATTGCTACAAATTTCAACAAGTGAAGAGAAACAGTAATCTCGGCTTAACTCCAACTTGTAAATTGCTACAAATTTCAACAAGAGCTTAATTCCAACTTGTAAATTGCTACAAATTTCAACAAGAGCTTAATTCCAACTTGTAAATTGCTACAAATTTCAACAAGAGCTTAATTCCAACTTGTAAATTGCTACAAATTTCAACAAGAGCTTAATTCCAACTTGTAAATTGCTACAAATTTCAACAAGAGCTTAATTCCAACTTGTAAATTGCTACAAATTTCAACAAGAGCTTAATTCCAACTTGTAAATTGCTACAAATTTCAACAAGTGAAGAGAACCAGTAATCTCGGCTTAACTTCAACTTGTAAATCGCTACAAATTTCAACAAGTGAAAATAAACAATCATCTCGGCTTAACTTCAACTTGTAAATTGCAACAAATTTCAACAAGTGAA